>JAINUT010001273.1:0-44839 GCA_020205555.1 Panax stipuleanatus
TTAGTAGTAATAAAATAAAACTTATCCCCGACAACGGTGCCAAAAACTTGTTGGCTTGATTCGGTGTTAACAAAACAGACACAAACACGTGCAAGTATACACGGTCAACAAAGTAATATATGATAAGTAAAGATCGTTCCCACAGAGAAAAGCAATTACTCTTAATCTATCATGCAACAACTTTGCAGCTATTTCTGGCTGCTTAAACGAGTAAACAAGATATGAATTAATGACTAAAATGATTATTGAATGAAAATAATTAACTAACAAATGATTGATTCAAATTGGGAAGATATGGGATCCTAATGTCACTTAATGCATCATCCAGTCTACACACCTCTTGTTAGGTCTAATTAATTATTTCGGATTGCTAGTCGAGAACACGAAGGTGAGAAATGGCTATCTTTCGATATACCAAGTCCATATCACATAAAATCCACAAAAGAGATAGAATTCATCTAAACATCAATATTACCTAAATCACTATATGTCTATGTGACTTACAAGCATATTGATTTAAATGCAAGCTCTCAATTGACTTCATATGGTAAGCGGGTATATGTCTATCCGGATTACGAATCACAAAATCTATCACATGCAAATTTCATGAACATATGCTAGCATGGCCCAATCTGAGTTTATACTTCCTCTTTCAATTCCATACAAACTATTAAGGTGGATGGTGATCAAGCATCTAAACAATAAACACAACCATGCTAGGCAATCTATACATAATCAATCACACATAACAAAGAGTCATATAGATCTGAATTAAACAATAAGCTCCATTAGAATCCCATAATAGTGATTAGTTCATCTCTGAATCAATAACCATTATGGGAATTGATCTAAGCATTGAAAACAAAATAATTAAAGTAGAGGGAATAAGAGAAGAAGAAATTGCAAATATGATAATCCTTCTTCCAAAATAGGCCTTCAAGCTAAGTTCAAGATCAGAATCAGACCCAATTCAAAACCCTAATAATGGAAATCTATTTACAGCAAAAGAGAGAAGCTAAAATGGTAGACTATAGCTTAGAACTCTCTCAACTCTCCAAAACCCTAAAACTGGAAATATAACGATTAAAACTTAGTCTTGTAACTTGCAAATACACCCATATATGGAAAATACGCTACAACAAATGTTTAAGTGAAAAAGTTAACAATTATCAGAAATTGACTGGCGCAGCCGGCCACCCTGTAAGTCTTTTCTGGCGCGGGCGCGCTGATCTTCAGGTTGGCTGTTTCCTGGCGCGGGAGCGCGGCTTTTGTTCCTCTTGCCGGCGCGGCCGCACTGTGCTGTATTTTCTGCAGATTTTGCTGGTGCAATACTGGTTTTCTGCCCATTTGCTTACTGCCTTAGTCTTCTTTCTTCTTTTACTTGTACCTACTCATATGCCATTTCCACATGCCATAAGCTATGCCCCATCTTCAACTCCCCACATGCTCACCATCTTGCCAAGTCCATGCCCTTTCCATGCCATTGCTTGCCATTTGAGTTTCCTTAATGTAACCTATAAAACAAAGATAAAAAGCATAAAATGACACTAAAACACTTGAGTTTAAGCCATAATTCTAGGAAGTTGATATCCAATAAGTAGGTATAAAACCTACTTATCAACCATTCATAACAACACATCAAACCGTTTACAATTTTGAAATAACGTAGTGACTATAAATGCTGAGCGGTCAAAAGACCTTGAACCATTGTATTCAAGTTGGAATAGGTTTGTATAGAAATTCATCTGCAAACCGTCATGACTTACAGACACGTTGGGTGATCAGCCCGTATGCCCTGTATTGATCAACACTATTTAATAGAATGATATTTACGTTCATCATAACTGCCTTTGGCGCATAAAAATTTCCCAATTTAAGGATGTTCATACTCAGTCTGGAGTTTGAACTAAAGCAATTCATTGGACGACTCTATCCTAACCAATAATATTCAACAATACATTTTAAACAATTGTCTAGCCGAGGGTAAAAATAGCTTAGACACCTTTTAAACCATGTGTACGTACTAATCTTGAATAGTATGCATTAATACTTGTAATGTCAAAGAATTTTGGAGTTTAAAAATATTTGTTTAAATACAACAGTTCATACAAGTGAGGACACTTGCACAACCAAACTTAGCTTACAAAACAACAGAACAATTTGATAATATATGAATCATATGAAGACAATAATAAGATACTTGTAACAATAATGAATCGAATGAATTCGAAAGTTTTGCTTGAATATAAACAAAGTAAGAATACTGTTCAACCAAAGATCCATTGCATAAATGCAAGGGTTCAGATACTTGCACAACGAAAATATAAAGTTCGGATACTTGCCATGATCATTGCTTACTGCTACGCAATATAGTTTTATCTTTGATACAAAGACCTATCATTAATAAGATTATTCTTATAATTACTATATCACATTATAATTCATAATACTACTACCTTATAAGTAAATTATCTAACATGTGATCACATAATCAAACATTAAATTACACCTTAATACCATACGTACTCACAAGTCTAAACCTAGCACACATCTAGTCTTTAATAGCATTCAATATAGTATTCTAAGTGGTTTTCCACAAACAACCAATAAAGTAGTTTCCGTCTAGTCTACACTAGTTTTACAGTGAGTTAGATCGGTTGCTAATTCGTATATACCTCCGCTCCCTGAAGGAATCGTTTATCCCAGATACTATATTTCAACCATTAAAGAGTACGGACTATACTACTTTAGACTTAACACGTACTCGTTCATTTATAAGTTCTTATTATAATTTGGTAGACTGTTTACTATTTCATCAACCAAGTATATCATTTCAGTAAGCTGAAACCAAACTAACTTCCCCTTCCTAACAATTCCAGTTCCATTTCAAGAATCTGAAATGTTCATTTCAGCAAGCTGAAATACCCTGTTCAAGAAAATATCAAATCAACTTATTATTTTTCTATCCTTTGGCCAAACATATATACATATATTCCATACACAAAAAGAATTTTTCTAAAATTTTTCAACTCTCTTTAGTAGTTTTTAAAAATTCGTTTTTAGTTCGTAGCTTAAGAAATTTGCTATATCATGCTTAACTCCAAAAATTCCCAACTCTTGGCGAATCTTACACGTGTTAACGTGGGCTTCCAGTTTAAATTTCATAGTCACCGGAGTTATAGAACTCGGGTTATAGCGGTTTTTGTTGGATAAACCCAAATATTAAAATAACCATAACTCAGTAAATTTAAGTCGGAATAAGCTCATTTTGGACAGGAGCTACTTTATCTCATATATTTTCTTGTCCCAATATATTAGAATTTATTTCATAAATTAAGTTGCCAAAAATGCCCCTAGCAATTTTTCGCAACCTACTTTTTGTCATTTTTTAGTTTTTGACACATTTGCTAAATCAGTCCACACGAAAATCTACAAGGAATTTTCCAGTGATTCCACTTGGATCTGTTAGAAGACTCATAGATCTAACTCCAAAAATTGACCACACTCAAAATTTTGAAATACAAAGAGAGATATGGTCGTTTGAATTTTATGTTTTGTTTTTACAAAAAATTTGATTTTCAATCTTTTGTGATTTCTAAGAAATCTTCTATATTCTCACATAATAACCAACATAACTCATCATAAAACATCATAATACATACTAATACATTATATACTCATGGATCTACCATGATCCATGATCTATTTCATCAAACATCACAAATCACAAGATTAAACACAACCAAGGCTAAGAAAAATTAGGTTTTCTATATTTTGAACAACCTAGTTTCCATTTCTTAGTTTAGATCCAACTTTGATCCACAAAAGGGTTATATCTAAACATGAAACACTTATAAACACATAGATCTAAGGTTTTAAACCTTGAGATCATAGCTTTACAAAAATTAAAACTCAAATCAAATCAAAAAGAAAATTAGACTATATAAGTAGAAAAAAAAAATTATACCTTAGCTTGCTCTTCTCTCTTTTCTTCCTAAGATTAGATTAGAGAAATATGAACTTTCAAAAACCCTCCTCCTCTCTTTTTCTCTCTTGACCGAAATCTAGTCTCTCTCTCTCTTGCTTGCTTGGTTCGCTAAGTTAGGAAAAGAAATGAGAGGAAAGAGAAAATAAAAGACTTTTGTGTGGCTTGGTAAAAATTGTGTAGATATAATTTGTGTATCTCTAATTCTTCTCCCACACTCTTACTCTCTCTCTCTCTCTCTCTCTCTCTCTCTTTCTCAATCATTATTAGCTTGCTTGCACACCATATATAACTTGCGATCTTAGTAAAAGTTGTTGGCCAAGTAAAGAGATGACACCTAAGGAGGTTTGGTGGAGTAGTTCACCAACTAAAGCAACACCATCATTACATTACTCTCCCTTTCTCCTCTCTTGTAATTTTTGGCCCTATAGGCCTTTTGGGCCCAATTTTCTTTCTTTTCATGCTCCACTTAACATACTTAATGTCCAATAAGTCCCATTTTCCATTGGGTTAAGTTTGGGCTACTCTTTTAATTCTTTGGGCTAACAATTTTAATTCTTTAGGCTTGCAAATCAACATGGTTCTATACTTTTAATTTTATATTACCCTATTCATTTAGTTAGGGTTTTCATTACACACATTGGTAAATGAATTTCTTACTCACATATCTTTAATTTCATAGCCCAATAAGACTTACTATTCTTAAGTTATAAAATTAATTACTTGAGATATAAAATAAATCTCTTAGGGTTAGTATATATTTTTAAATACTATCATTCTCTTATAGTATAACCCATTAGGTTTCTTAATTATCATACCTAATATATGTATTAGGTTACATAACTTTATTCTTTATTCTCTTTTTATGCTAAATAAATATATACACATACATAATGTATATTTATTTAATCAAATACATAACTCACATAAGTCATCACGCATTCCAAAAGTTTATTAACTTAATAGCTTTATTTGGCATAATAAGTTATGACCACTCACATAAATACTATATATATAATTCATATCAATAATGAATTACTTAAAGATTATAAATTTGTTTAATTTTAATAATCAAGATTCACATGCAAGCTACGTTAATTTTTAACATAATTTATCTTACTCTCCTTAATCAAATTGATTAAGTATTCATCTTAGTTAATAAATAAATTAACTATCGTGCTTAATTCATATATTCACTTATATGGTTCAAGTACTAAAAAAATTTATTCGTAAAATTATAGTCATATAAAATTCTCGGTCCTTACAATTGTTTATTCCTCTTTAATTCTAACCATTATAAACATCTAAGTTTTAATGGTTTTCAATTGTTCATTAACAACCATTTCAAGGTTTCAATGGTTTTCTTCATTAATTCTTAACCATTCAATTATGGTTTTACTTGTTCTTAGTTATTAATGGTTTAAAGTCCACTAATATCCACCTTATCACTTCGTATAATTAATGCTCCATAAATTATCACTTCTCTATTAATTAAGTATTGAAAAAAGATGAAAATCAAGGTTTAAACAATTATACCTCTTGGTGTTCTTGAGTTTGTTCTAGCTTCTTTACTTTTTCTCTTTTTTTGACTCTCTCTTCTCTCTCAATATATATGAGTTGGTGATTTTTGAAACCACAAATCAAACTTTAGGCTTGATATTTATAGAAATTACCAAGTGAGGGTAAAAGGGTTTTTATCCCCCACCTCCTTAACTATTCCCACCTCCTCAACATTTCTTCCCCACCAAGGAAAAATAATGTCTTCCCCATGTCTCCCACATGTGATACCATGTGCTACTATGTGCCTCCAAAGGGCCCCACATGGGTTGCCCCAAGAGTTTTACCCACCAAATGACCCATCTGTTCGATCCACGGGTTTGATTGTTGGTTCGAGCTAAGAGTTAATTCACATTGGGCCTATTCTTGGGCTTGATTTAAATTATCATTGGGCCTTAATCATCCACCAATTGAGCTTGACAAAGTCCAAGTCCAATAGTTAAAATCCATTAAGAATTATCATATTCTTATCATATAATTCTCGTATTCTCTTCTTATATACTTCGTATGATATTCGTATCATACGTCGTATTACCCTCGTATTATACTCGTATAATACTAGTATTATACTCGTATTCGTTATGTATAATAACCATTATTATTACACTTAACCAATTTTTCATTGATTTCACTTTCTCTATCCCTTAGGGTTTTAAGTCCTCATACGAAAACTTCGCGAGTCATAACTGAAATATTATTAAATATTCCATCTCGTCTTAGAATCCTATCATTACGTGTTTCTCGAAATTTTAAAAATTATTCTCGAGTAGAAATGGATGAATAGTAATTTTTCGAAAATTTCTCGAAAAACTTTTATTTTCGTCTTAGAAATTCAAATCATTTAATTCTAGCATATAGCCAGAATTCTAACCACATTTGCATCTTCTAGGTCATAGAACGACCTTTAAACACATAACACAGAATATAATTAATAAAAATTCATTTAATTAATTATTAATTCTTTAAACTAAATTTCTGGACAATTCGATTTTTCTGGTTGTCACAGATACCACTGTAGGATTGCTATAACGTAATTAAAGCACACAATCTGATTGAAATAACAGCGGAAGCATGCAAAATAGCAATTTAAAATTTTCAGCAATCTCAATGTATGACCCTATGTAATATCATTAATTGACTAATGATAAAGATATACCTTTGAAGCGTGTCAACCTTTGATGAAGACATCAAATTCCAATCTTTGCTCCTTTACGAGATCTCCAATTCTCGGATCACACGTTTGTCACTAATATAGAATACAATATTCCAATTTTATCTATTAAATTAGTAACTGATATATTTATTAAGAGCAATTAAGTATATCAGTTATATATTATATACTTATATTCTATATCTATCAGTTATATGCATATAGTTTATACGTTATGTTAGTACGAGTTAGAAAAAGAACAGAGTAAGAAACTAGAGAGAAAAGAGAGAAGAAGAAAGAAAGAAAGAGGAGGAAAGAGTTTTGAGAAATCAAAACTAGAAGCCTATCATCATCATCATCATATGAATCATCATTGTGACAACCCAGAAATTTACAAGATCTTAAATGATTAAAATAAAGGTTAAAGGATAAAATCTAGAGTGGAAATAGAGTAATAATTTAAAATTTTTAAATAAGGACCAAGATGTTTTACTATTTGAATGAGAATAGAGAATATATGGTTCATAAAAATTTTAAACCCTAGAATTAAATTGTACTTGAAGGAATATTAAGAATAAGGTATTACAATACCTATGAAGTTTGGTGACCTAATATATAAATTAGGTATGTGAATTATGTGTGTGATTAAATAAATATACATTATATAATATGTATACATTTATTAAGAATAAGGTTATATAACCTAAAAAATATATATTAGGTAGGGTAATTAAATAATCTAAGAGATTTATTTTATACATCTCAAATAATTAATTTTATAAACTAAAGTAAAGCAAGTCTAACTGGGTTATGAACCTAAAGATACATGAGTAAGGATTTAAATTACAACAGAGGGGAATGGAAATCCTAACTAAATGATTAGGTTGAGATAAAATTAGAGAGTATGGAACTAAGTTGATTTTATGGCCCAAAGAATTAAATTTGTAGCCCAATTATTTATTTAAGCATTGGAGTTGTAGCTAAATTTATTTAATAGCAATTAAGTTATTAAGCTAGCCCAATATATCATGTATGAGACATGTATAGTGATGGCACAATTTATTTATGGGTGGAAGCCCAAGTTAATTTGTTAGTAAGCAAAACTATGAAATCAAAGCCCAAAAGGAAATTAGCAAAGAGCCCAAGACTTTAGCTCAAGTAAGGAGGGGTAGTATAGCCATTATATTAAGTATAATATAAAACAAATATGAAGTAAAAGGAGGCACATGGCCGGTTATACAAAGGAGAGGAGAAGAGAGATGTATATCATTATTGCACCACTTTAGTTGGTGGGTTACTTTTGAGGTATCATTTAATTGGTGGAGCCAACACCTTTATTCTTTCTTGTAAGCAAACCTTTACTTAATAATGAGAGATAGATGGAAGCAAGATAGTGGAGATACAATATAGATATACATCATATATCAATACTTATCATTTAAGTAAATTAAATATAACAATTTCATCTCATCTTTATTTCTTAAAGCTAAACTAGAAAGAGAAATAGAAAAAACAAATTAAGAGCAAGAGATAGAGAAAGGAGAGTTCGGTTATGAGAGGGAGGAGGAGAAAAGAGAAAGAGAGAGTGATTGTGGGAAATCATTTTGATAAGCAAACCCAAATCCATTTCTTTACTTTTTCATCTATCTATTCCAAAAAGCTTAACAAAACAAAATTAAAAAGGGAGAGAAAATGGAGGGTTCGGCCACTATAGAGGGGAGAGAGGGAAGAGAATTTTTGTAGTTTCTTAGTTCTTAAATCAAGTACTAAGGAGAATGAAGAAAAATCAAGAGAAGGTATAAAGAATTACAACTTATATAATCTATTTTCCTTTTTATTTAATTTGAGTTTGAATTTTTGTAAAGTTATGATCTAGAGGTTAAAACCTTAGATCTATGTATTTTATAGTATTTCAAGTTTATATCTAACCCTTTTATGGATCAAAAGTTGGATCTAAACTAGAAAATGGAATCTAGGTTTTTCAAAAAATAGAAAATCATAATTTTTCTTAGTTGATTGTGTTAATCTTATGATTGGTGATGGTTTGATGAATTAGATCATGGATCATGATAGATCCATAAATTTATGATGTATTGATATGTATTATGGTGATTGATGATGGGTTATGTTCGTTAATAAGTGAGGATATGAAAATTTTCTTAGAAATCACCAAGGATGGAAAAATTAGATTTTTAGAAAATGTAGCATGAAATTAAAACGACCATATCTCTCTTTGTATTTTGAGTTTTTGAGTGTGGTTAATTTTTAGAGTTAGATCTATAAGCCTTCTAACTTTTTCAAGTGGAATCACTAAAAAAGAAGTTATAGATTTTTGTGTCGACTGAAATTAGCAAAGGACGTAAAATCTAAAAATGAAGAAAAGTAATTTGTCTGGAAATTTCAAGGACGTTTTCGTCCACTTATTTTATGAAATAGATTCCAATATTTTGGGACATGAAAATATATGACATAAAGTAGCTTGTGTCCAAAAATGAGCCCATTCCGACTTAAATTGAGCAAGTTATGACTATTTCAATATTTGTGTTTTTCTAATAAAAATCGATATAACCGTAGTTGTATAACTCTGATGGCCACGGAATTTAAACTCAAAATCCACGTTAACATGTGTAAGATCTCACCAAGAGTTGGGAATTTCTGGAGTTAAGCGTGAGGTAGCTAATTTGTTAAGGAATTAACTAGAAATGGATTTTTGAAAAATACTTAAGGGAGTTAAAAAATTCTAGAAAATTACTTTTTGTGTATGGAATATACGTATATATGCTTGGCCAAAGGATAGAAAAATAATAAGCTGTTTTGGTATTTTCGTGAATATGATATTACAGCTTCTTGAAATGAACAGTTCAGGGTGCTGAAATGGAAACTGAAAATGTTAGGAAGACAGTTTGGTTTCAGCTTGCTGAAATAAAAACTAATAAGGTTAGGAAGAGAATATAGATTGATTTCAGTTTACTGAAATGAGAAAGTTGATTTGTTGAGATAATAACAGTTTACCGAGTTATAATAATAACTTATTAAGTGATCAAGTAAGTGTTAAGTCTACGGTAGTGCAGTCGTACCCTTTAATGGTTGATGTATAGTAGCTGGGCTAAACGACTCCTTCATATGGAGAAGGTATATACGAATTAGTAACCGATCTAACTCACTATGAAAACAGTGTAGACGTGACGGAAACTAATTTGTTAGTTGTTTGTGGGAAACCACTCAGTATAATATTTTGAATACTATTAAAGACTCGATCTGTACTAGGTTTAGATTTGTGAATATGTTTAGTGTTAAGATTATCTAATATTTGACTATGTGGTTAAGTGTTAGATGGTTTAATTTTAAAGTAATAGTATGATGGAATAAATATGTTATATTAATTGAAAGATCAATCTTATAACTGATAGGTCTTTACAATAAAGCGATTAAATTATATTGCGTAGCAGTAATCGACGGTACAGGCAAGTTTTTCTCTAACTCAACTTTGAGTTATATTTCAAAATATGTTCGTGAATAATTATTGTTAATTATTCATATATATACTGATTATTGATTCGCACTTAGTGCATGTTGCATATGTTCATCAGGTATGAAAGGCTAATCACCTTCATTACCATTTGGTTCAGTTAAATTTGTTCATGTTTATTGTTGGCCATTCTTCATTATTGACTCGGTCATTTAGTTATGAAAATTGATTTATATCATTTCACCATTATTTATATTACTGAATGTTTGTCAACTTATTATTCTTTTCAGTCACGATATATCTTCATTTGAACTTAAACTAGCTGGGCAAACTTGTTGCTCACCCTTGCTATATCATGATAAATATTTTAGATTTAGACAAAACTTCGGATACATACAAAGACAAAGACAAACTCCAGAATTAGATTTGGATGCAGGTTAAACTTGTAATAGTATTGAATGCAAATGACATGGTATATCGTATAGGATATTGAAGGCATGTATTAAGTTAAGGTTACAAACCTTAGGGATTATGTTGTAATAAGTTATTGTATAAATAATTTATGTTTATATCTTCCGCAATAGTTATAGAAATGATGTATCGTAACGTACCAGGTCCGAGGTTCTGGGGACCCGGATTTGGGGGCACCACAGTTGGTATCAGAGCTGTAGGTTATAAACCTTAGGTAGGGTTACCTTAGGCTATAACTACATGGATGAGGATAAGAAATAAACTCAAATAGAGTTATTTAAGCGATGAATTTGGTCAAGGTATTAATAAGTCAATAAGATTCAAAGAAGATACCTGACAAGTAATAAAGATCTAGTGTTACCTAACTCTGATGATAAAGATGAACCTTAGTAATGAATAAATAGAGTCTAAAAGACTAAAATTTAAAGGGAAAGAAGATCGTAAAATAAAACAATCATAACATAAAAAAGAATCGTAATATAATACGATTATAATATGAGATAACAACGTGATCTGATAAGGTCATAGCAGGAAGGAGGATCAATCAAATGATTGAAATTTTTTTAGCAGAATTATTGTACGACAGTTGTACTATGAAATGGTACTATTAAAACTCAGGAAGAGTTGTAGATACGAATAAAATGAAATTCGTATTGAGCAAAGAGGGAGCTAGGATTATGTGGGATTTCGATTGAGGACTCATGTGATAGCTGAGTTGTACAAACCTTTGTATGTGCGGGGATTTTGTACTTGGTCTAATGACTACTTAGTTTATTACATTATTAATCATTGGAATATTGGTGTTGCGTTATTCGCTATATGTATATTGAGAAGGTGATTCTTTTCTCATGTGTATAACGGATAAGTAGAGAATATAAGATTAGGTACGAGTTCTTAAAACTCACACTTATGGTAAGTTCGTGACTCATAATTATATGGTGGAACCCCTCAACGAATGGATGACTTTGGTCTGACTAGGATAAGTTCCTAAACCCATATGATTGTGAGAAGTTCCTGAACTAATAACGTGTGATATATTTGATGAACTATACTGGGTATAAGAAAGTTGTGGAAGAAGAATTGAGAATTTTTAGTGTAGTAAGTTTTAAATATGATAGAATAGATAGAATTATTAAGCAATTGATCATTAGAAGAATTGAAGTTGGTGATGGAGGCATAGTTATTCCAAATCTTCTAGCTATGCTAGACTTCAAAATTTTTGATATCAAGCTAAATTCGCACTGATGTGCCTTTTTCGAAATGAAATAAATTTTTGGTTATCTTCAAAACATGGTGACAAGGGTGTTCAGATGGACTTCGAGCCATTATCACATTGTTACCTGTTGCGACATGATAATTCCAAAAATAATTTTTAATAGTTTTGAACGGTTTAAAGAAGAGTCTACGCTAATTGTTTCGGCTAGACAAAAATAATTTAAAATATTAAAATATATTTTATATATCATCGATGCGTCATGGAACCTGGTGCAAAGATGATAAAAATGATATAGTCATTAATGTAGTATTATCTAGTGTCGGATGTGATATAAGGATAGTCAGCCCACTATGGTATATTATATTATGACAAAGTCACAAAATGACGGAATCTTCAATGAACTGTAAATACAGTGCAGTATAATGACGTCATAAAAATAATTTTTAGAATGTTGAAGAAAAGTCAAGTGCCAATTAAATTTGGTCAGACACATGTTTTGATTGATGTTCGAATTATTGGTATATGTCTAAAGCTATTTAATTCAGCTGGATAAATGTTTATGAAAATTCAAGTATCTCTTTGAGAACTTATCCCGAACCATATTGTTTTGATTTGGACTTCCGGCTGAGTATGAACAACCCCAAAAAAGGGGGATATATTGGTTGGATAACGTACATTCCAATCATTGAACGCATACAGTTGTTCAGATAATTAAGGCCAGCGGGTAGTTTGCCTTCTTCGTGATTGTAAACATGCCTACTATTTGGTTACGGTGAATACCCTTAAACTCGAGTGTTCATGGACAATATGGCCACTCAGCATAATTTGAAAAATTTTAACTCCTTAGAGAGAAGTCTATGTAGAATGTGATGATAGAATAGTTCCTCAAAGAAGGAAGCAGTATGTACTCATTAAATGAGAATGAAATAAAATAAAGATTAAGTTGAAAATATAGTTTTGATGAATAAAAGGAGTAGGGATTAGTAGGCTGTAATTTCGAGGTCAAAATTCTTAGAAGAAGGGGTGAATGTGGCAACCCAAAAATTTACAAGATCTTAAATGATTATAATAAAGGTTAAAGGATAAAACCTAGAGTGGAAATAGAGTAATAATTTAAAATTTTTAAAGAAGAGCCTAGATGTTTTACTATTTGAATGAGAATAAAGAATATATGATTTATAAAATTTTACAACCCTAGAATTAAATTGTACTTGAAGGAATATTAAGAATAAGGTACTACGACACCTATTAAGTTTGGTGACCTAATATATAAATTAGGTATGTAAATTATGTGTGTGATTAAATAAATATACATTATATAATGTGTATACATTTATTAAGAATAAGGTTATGTAACCTAAAAAATATATATTAGGTAGGGTAATTAAATAATCCAAGAGATTTATTTTATACATCTCAAATAATTAATTTTATAACCTAAGTAAAGCAAGTCTAACTGGGTTATGAAACTAAAGATACATGAGTAAGGATTTAAATTATAAAGGAAGGGAATGGAAACCCTAACTAAATGATTAGGGTGAGATAAAATTAGAGAGTATGGAACTAAGTTGATTTTATGGCCTAAAAAATTAAATTTGTAGCCCAATTATTTATTTAAGCATTGAACTTGTAGCTAAATTAATTTAATAGCAATTAAGTTATTAAGCTAGCCCAATATATTATGTATGAGACATGTATAGTGATGTCACAATTTATTTATGGGTGGAAGACCAAGTTAATTTTGTTAGTAAGCAAAACTATGAAATCAAAGCCCAAAAGAAAATTAGCAAAGAGCTCAAGACTTTAGCCCAAGTAAGGAGGGGTAGTATAGCCATTATATTAAGTATAATGTAAAACAAATATGAAGTAAAAGGAGGCACATGGCCGGTTATACAAAGGAGAGGAGAAGGGAGATGTATATCATTATTGCACCACTTTAGTTGGTGAGTTACTTTTGAGGTGTCATTTAATTGGTGGAGCCAACACCTTTACTCTTTCTTGCAAGCAAACCTTTACTTAATGATGAGAGAGAGATGGAAGCAAGATAGTGGAGATAAAATATAGATATATATCGTATCGATAAGGATCTTAGGCTCACCTAACTAAAAGCTCACCCAAACTTACCCCTTTTTAGCGACGGACCGGGCGACGGTTTGTCCATCGCTATATATACAATCGTCGTCTATATGTTGTTCGTTGCTATATCTTGTTCATCGCTAAAATCTAAGACGACGGTTGTATATATAGCGACGGAACAAACCGGCCTAGTTTATCGCTAAAGAGGGGTGAGTTGGGTAAGTTGGGTGAGCTTTTAGTTGGGTGAGCTTAAGATCCGGACCATATATCATATATCTATACTTATCATTTAAGTAAATTAAATATACCAATTTCATCTCATCTTTATTTCTTAAAGCTAAACTAGAAAGAGAAATAGAAAGAACAAAGTAAGAGCAAGAGAGAGAGAAAAGAGAGTTCAGTCATGAGAGGGAGGAGGAGAAAAGAGAAAGAGAGAGTGATTGTGGGAAATCATTTTGATAAGCAAACCCAAATCCATTTCTTTACTTTTCATCTATCTCTTCCAAAAAGCTTAACAAAACAAAATTAAAAAGGGAGAGAAAATGGAGGGTTCGACCACTATAGAGGGGAGAGAGGGAGGAGAATTTTTGTAGTTTCTTAGTTCTTAAATCAAGTACTAAGAAGAATGAAGGAAAATCAAGAGAAGGTATAATGAATTCTTACTTCTACAATCTATTTTTCTTTTTATTTGATTTGAGTTTAAATTTTTGTAAAGTTATGATCTAGAGGTTAAAATCTTATATCTATGTGTTTTATAGTATTTCAAGTTTATATATAACCCTTTTATGGATCAAAAGTTGGATATAAACTAGGAAATGGAATCTAGGTTTTTCAAAAAATAGAAAATCCTAATTTTTCTTAGTTGATTATGTTAATCTTGAGATTAGTGATGGTTTGATGAATTAGATCATGGATCATGATAGATCAATAAGTTTATGATGTATTGATATGTATTATGGTGATTGATGATGGGTTATGTTGGTTAATAAGTGAGGATATTAAAAATTTCTTAGAAATCACCAAGGATGGAAAAATTAGATTTTTGGAAAACGTAGCACAAAATTAAAACGACCATATCTCTCTTTGAATTTTGAATTTTTCAGTGTGGTCAATTTTTAGAGTTAGATCTATAAGTCTTCTAAATTTTTCAAGTGGAATTACTAAAAAAGAAGTTATAGATTTTCGTGTGGACTGAAATTAGCAAAGGACGTAAAATCTAAAAATGAAGAAAAGTAATCTGTCTAGAAATTTCAAGGATAGTTTCGTTAACTTATTTTATGAAATAAATTCCAATATTTTGGGACAAATATATATGAGATAAAGTAGCTTGTGTCCAAAAATGAGCCTATTCTGACTTAAATTGAGCAATGTATGACTATTTCAATATTTGAGTTTTTTCGACGAAAATCGCTATAACCATAGTTGTATAACTCCGATGGTCACGAAATTTAAACTGGAAGTCCACGTTAACATGTGTAAGATCATGCCAAGTGTTGGGAATTTCTGGAGTTAAGTTTGAGGTAGCTAAGTTGTTAAGGAATTAACTAGAAATGGATATTTGAAAAATTCTTAAGGGAGTTGAAAAATTCCAGAAAATTACTTTTTGTGTATGGAATATATGTATATATGTTTAGCCAAAGGATAGAAAAATAATAAGCTGTTTTGTTATTTTCATGAATATGGTATTTCAGGTTCTTGAAATGAACAGTTTAGGGTGCTGAAATGAAAACTGAAAATGTTAGGAAAACAGTTTGGTTTCAGCTTGTTGAAATAAAAACTAATAAGGTTAGGAAGAGAATATAGATTGATTTCAGTTTACTGAAATGAGAAAGTTGATTTGTTGAGATAATAACAGTTTAACGAGTTATAATAATAACTTATTAAGTGATTAAGTAAGTGTTAAGTCTAAGGTAGTACAGTCGTACCCTTTAATGGTTGATGTATAGTAGCTGAGCTAAACGACTCCTTCATATGGGGAAGGTATATACGAATTAATAACCGATCTAACTTACTGTGAAAACAGTGTAGACGAGAGGGAAACTAATTTGTTAGTTGTTTGTAGGAAATCACTCAGTATACTGTATTGAATACTATTAAAGACTCGATCCGTACTAGGTTTAGACTTGTGAATATGTTTAGTGTTAAGATTATCTAATATTTGACTATGTGGTTTAGTGTTAGATGGTTTACTTTTAAAGTAATAGTATGATGGAATAAATATATTATACTAATTGAAAGATCAATCTTATAACTGATAGGTCTTTACAATAAAGCGATTAAATTATATTGCGTAGCAGTAATCGACGGTACAGGAAAGTTTTTCTCTAACTTAACTTTGAGTTATATTTCAAAGCATGTTCGTGAATAATTATTGTTAATTATTCACATCTATACTGATTATTGATTCGCACTTAGTGCATGTTGCATATGTTCATCAGGTATAAAAGGCTGATCACCTTCATTTCCATTTGGTTCAGTTAAATTTGTTCATGTTTATTGTTGGCCATTCTTCATTATTGACTTGGTCATTCAGTTATGAAAATTGATTTATATCCTTTCACAATTATTTATATTATTAAAAGTTTGTCAACTTATTATTCTTTTCGATCTTGATATATCTTCATTTGAACTTAAATTAGCTAGGCAAACTTGTTACTCACCCTTGCTATATCATGATAAACATTTCAGATTTAGACAAAACTTCAGATACACGCAAAGACAAAGACAAACTCCAGAATTGGATTTGGATGCAGGTTAAACTTGTAATAGTATTGAATGCAAATGACATGGTATGTTGTATATGATATTGAAGGCAGGTATTAAGTTAAGGTTACAGACCTTTGGGATTATGTTGTAATAAGTTATTGTAGAAATAATTTATGTTTATATCTTCCGCAATAGTTATAGAAATGATGTATCATAACGTACCAGGTCCGAGGTTCTGGGGACCCAGATTTGGGGGCACTACAATCATCTTCTTCTAAGCAAAAGGGTATAATCAAATTTTAATTGTTGTTCTTCATTGTTTTTATTCTTTATAAATTGGTTTTCATAATAAACTATAAATTAATGATCAATGTATTAGATTATGTATATAAACTATTATATATGAGTTATATGATAGTCTGTGTGATTCAATTCATGTAAATATGATGAACATGAAGAAATCATGTTCATAACAATTTAAAGTGAACTAGTTTGAAAAATAGTTTCTTAAATATAAAAAATTATGGGTGATTATGATATGATTAGAAGAATTAAGTTTAGATTATGATAATATATCAAGAAACAAAATTAACATGCTTTGAATCATGTGATATGGGTTAAAAACGAACTCACAGTATTAACTTTCTTCAAGAAAGCTTAATAATGGTGTTTTCTTCAAAATCATGAATATTAGTGTTTTGATATGTGTTGTGATGTTTATGTATGTTAAAATCATGTTAGAAGTTCAAGATTTTGTTTTCATAAAGTTTCATATGCATTGTGTTAGTTAAAATTGAACTTTGGTGCAAAGAAATAAGCCAAATTGGCTTATTTCTCTACACTGTTCGCGAGCCAGTGAACCCACTAGTGGGGGCCCCTGCCCCAGTGTTGATTTTGCCTAGAAACTCCTGCCCCAGTGGGGCTTGTTGCTGTTCAAAGTATTTTAAATAGCGTAAGGCAAAATTATTTTGACCTCCTGTAGTAAAACAAGCATAACTTCTTCATACAAACTCCGATTAAGGCAGTTCAGGATAATTCAGAAAGATAAAGTGTAGACCTACAACTTTTATTCATTAAATTTTTTGATTTGAAGTCATTAGACGGGGTCAAATGGCCATCTTTGTGACTGATGCGTATTCGGAGGCAATCGGAGGGCGTCAGACATGCACACACGCAAGTATAGTGCTGTCGACGATAAAAGATGTTGTTCTAAGTTATAAAATATGATTATTATAAAATATAATGATTCTTAACATTAGTCAATGATGTAATGACAATTATGTCGGTTTAAACAAACATTAAATGTCGATTAAAAGAGAAGTATATATAAAGGAATATGAAACTAAAGTTAACTTAATTAATGTTAACAAACATTGTGATAACCCGAAAATTTATAAAATCTTGAATGATTAGAATAAAGGTTAAAGAATAAAACCTAGATGAGAATTTGAGAATTTATTTAAAACTTTCAGATAAAACCTATATGGTTTACTATTTGAATGAGAATAGAGAAAATATGAATTACAAAATTCCAAACCCTAGAAATGAGTTATATGTATTTGAAGGAATGTTAAGAATGAGGTATTGTGATACTTATAAATTCGATGTGAACTGAATAATGTAAAAAATGTTATATTGATGCATGTGAAAATTTTATTAAGGGAATAAAAATTCATATAAAGAGATACTATGAGGTTAAATGAAAATGAGTATATGTATAAATATATATATATATATATATATATATATACTTGGTAAGGTGCTATATATTTTAGCAAGAGGAATGATGAATTAAGTGAATGATATGAGAATCAAGATAAAACTATGTTAGTAATTAACATAGTTTGAATGTTGGCCTTGACTGGCAAATAAGAAGGGGAATAAGTGGAAAGTTATTAGCTAATATAATTAGCAATAAGAATGGCGTAAGTTAAAACTCAAAATTTGAGTTAGAGATAGAATTTTGAAGCACGAACTGCTTGGTTGCATCCGGAACGTCAAGTTTAGTCAGAAAGGACAATAAACACAAAATGTGTAAGGGTTGACTTTTTGGTCAAAGTCAACCATTGACTTCTATGGAGAAAAGTCTAATTGGGTTATGTAAGTTAATTGATTTTATTAATATATAAGAATGCGTTTATATTAATAATAATGTATAAGAGTCCTAATGATAATTTACTTCATGGACTAAGGAGAATAAATAGTTTAAACAAGCCCATTAGTTTAATTAAGCATGAGACTTGTAGATAAAGTGATTAAGGGCAATTAAGTTATTAAACTAGCCTAATATATCATGTATGGGACAAGTATTATGATGGCTCAATTTAATTATTAGTGGAAGCCCAAGCTCATTTTAACTAGTAAGCAAAATAGAATTAATTTGGAAGCCCAAAAGGTTAAGTGAGTAACTCAAACAAAGCCCAACAAGTGTAGGACTTTTTGGGACATTTGATTAAGTAAAATGGGCATTAAAAATTAAACCAAATGGGGAGGAAAAGCCCAAAAATTCGGCCACTAAGGGGCAAAATGGGGAGAAATTTATAACTTTATTAAGCTTGCCCAAAATCTTGGTTATAATCTTTTGAATCTATCACCCAAGACATGTGTCACTCTCTTAGCATGTCCAACACTTATAGTTAGTGAGTAAGCAACCAAGTGAATGATTAAGAAAGAGAATTAGTGGAAGAATACTTACACTTTCAACTATACTTACTCCACTAACTATATTTCATTTGAATCCTTACACTTCCAAGCTCCTTAGCTAGAGAAAAAGAAAATAGAGAGAGCAAGATAGAGAGGAGAATTAGGCCAAGGAGGGTGTCTAAAGGAGAGCTTTGATCTTCATGCATGCTAAGTATCTAAGCTACTTTGGAAGAATAAGAAGGATAGCAAGAAGAACTAAGTAATGATTATCAAATTCTTCAAGTTTAGATTTCTTGTTTGTTGGATTTTGATGAAATAAAGAGCCTTAAATTTGATCTTTAAAAACTCTTCATGTATATGTGTATAAATGTTTTATATGGAGATCAAAATATTTTTGAAGTTGAGAGTTAGATCAAAAGAGATAGTTGTACCAAATGGGTATAGAAACGCTCATGCATGCATGCACTACGTAACTTTATGATAGATTCTTGTGATGCATGTCGAATATGGTTAATATCATGATTAGAGTGTTAGATCTTGAGTTTAACAAATGAGACTTGTGGATTTATATGAGTTCATGTGATGAGATTTGAAAAAAGGAAGTTAGATGGATTTTGAAGAAATTTTTATTTAACTAGTGTGCAATAATATGTGCATGTTGAAATCTTCATGTGATATTTGAGGTTTTCTTTCTTGGTATACTAGATACATAAGTTAAGGGAAATCCCTTTTGGAATCACTCAAATATGTTTGAAAATGAGCAAGTTATGAATTAAATCTCAAACTACCCAACTATTGTAAACATGCTACTAATTAGTCACTTTTGGACGATTTTTGGTAATCAAAACAAACTCAAATTTGGTGTTTGATATATGCAAATTGTATATTTAGAAAATTCGAATCCAACGATACTAAATGGACCTAAATCCGAGATGTAGATCTCAAGATAAAAGCGTTTTCGTAAAGGACCCCAAATCTGAAAAACGAATCAACTGTTGTAAATGTTCTTACTGATCAGTCACTTTAACACTGATTTTCGAGACCTAAACAGAGCAAAATTTGATTTTTGATAAATGGAAATTGGAGCTCGGGAAGATACGAATCCAACGCCTCTGACGGAACCTAAATCTGAGTTGTAGACTTTGTTCTACAAACGTTTCCGCGAAGGACCCCAAATCGGAAATTTTGGGCGAAAATTAGAGTAACAATATGAAGTGAAATGAAAGTAAGTTATTATAATAAATAACTTTAAAGCCACTAATGGGCTAGTAAGTTAATTACATATAAAGTGAAATATAATTAATTATTTAATTATTATTTAAATGATGTTAAGTAATAATTAAAATGAGTTAATATTAATAAAATAACTATTTATTATTTAATTAATATTAAATAATAATTTGAGTTAATCTATTAATTAATTATTATTTAATTAATATTAAATAATGATTAAAGAGTATTTAAGTAAGATTAAGTAATAATGAAGTAATTACTTACTTACTTTGACATGAAAGTTTATAGAATTAATTATTTATTATTTAAGTAATAAATAAAGATGAATGTTAATTAATTATTCTTTTAATAATAATGAGGAATGATTAAAGAAGAATGAAGTGAATAAATCAATTCTTATTTATTCAAGGATGAGAGATTTATTAATTATTATTTAAAGACAAATAATAATTAAATTGTCCATTATTTAATTGACATTAAATAATAAGGAGTTATAATTGGTTATTAGTGAGTAATAATTAAAGGTAAATAGTTAATTACTATTTAACAAATATTAAATAGTAATCGAAGGAAGAGGGAGTTAACAATTGAAGAAAATTAAATAACTCCTTAATTAAACAATTATAATAAATTATTTAAAGATTTAATAAGTGTTTATCACTTAAGAAAAGCCTTATTAAATATTAAATCATTAACTTAAGATCAATTAAATATCTTATAGGATTAATGATAGTACATTAGATGTATGTTCCTTTTGATTGTATTATTGGCTAGATAATAATAAGAGTAAGCGTATTGATGAACAATTATACGCAGTACTAATTGATAGATCTACATTATCAATGTTAGGTCATTCAAAGAGTGTTAATTAAAGCTAAATAAGCTGTAGCTCGTCAAACATGCAAGTTCTCTAACTCAAACTCGAGTTATTATTGTTCAAGCATGGTAGTGGATAATTATTGTTGATCATTCTACATCTAAGATTATTATTGAATATTCGCATTTATTGCAAGTTTCCTAACTCAAACTCGAGTTATTATGTTTCAAGCATGCTAGTGGTTTAATTATTTATAATTATTCCACATCTCTGATTATTGATTCGCACTTAGTGCAAATTGCATATGTTCATTGGGTATGAAAGGCTGATCACCTTCATTACCATAAGGTTCAGTTAAATTTGTTAATGGTCATTGTTGACCACCCAGCATTATTGATTCAGTCATTCAATTATTGAAATTTAATTCTCAATCTTTCACAATTGTTATATGTTGTTGAAAATTCAGAAAGTTATACTCTTTTCTTTAATCATGATATATCTTTATTATATTTAAACTTGCTGAGCAAAGTAGTTGCTTACCCTTGCTATATTATGATAACACATTTCAGATCAAGACGAATGTTCCAAGATTAAAGATAGAGACACAAGCAAACGACAAGATTAGAGTGTTATGCAAAATATGTTTTTAGTTATCTTATGTAAACCTTTTGTAATGTTGAAGGTATGTATTAAGTTAAGGTTAATAAACCTGAGGAAATATTATAGAATCATGTGAAATAAATAATATATGTTTATTAGTTCCGCATTAGATGATAGAATATGTATGATAATGAAGTATCGTAACGTACCAAGTCTGAGATTCTTGGGACCTGGATTTGGGGGTGTCACAAACATTATACATCTAATGTGATGTAAAGGCGAGGTCTAAGACTTAACTAAATGTTAAGTGTATTAAAGGGGAATGTAATGAGTAGTAAAAGGAAGTTTAACGTAAATAAATCGAATAAACAATGAGGAGCCTTATCATGACTTAACCACGTATATTGAACATTGTGTATCAAACCTAAAGAAGAAGATAGTAAATCGTAAAGTAGAGTTACTTAAACGATTACTAAACAATGCTATGTGACTAATAAATGATGTGCATAATTATATAATTGTGTAGGATTCATGAAGTGCAGATAACTGTAAGCTATTTTCTGTAATTGGTAATCTACAAACTAGGCAAGTCTTTCAGTTCCTATTTGCTTTATGAAATTGGTAAACTGATTGTTGAAATTTAGACTGTTGAAAGTATGTACAATCATAAATGATGCTTTACACCATGAAAGTCAACTTATGACTAAACTGATTGGGTTATGGAACTCAATCTTTAATTGAGATGTGAAAATACAGCATGTATGATATGTTTAGTTAAACGATTATGATGTATGAACTGAGAATGATATTATGGGCTATATGATGCATGAAAATTGTTAGATCTTGCTGAGCTGTCGAGCTCAATCTTGCAAATAATCATTTTTGCAGGTTAAGGATTCAAAGTAATGCTATGTGCTACTTGAATGACATGGATCAGATTTAATGCATGAAGAATAAATATTTTAGCCAATGTTGTTATTCCTATAAACTATGTTTAAGGTTCTAGAAGTGTACTTAATGGTTTATGATGTTTATTTTATGTTGAGTTATAAAGTTTGAGTTATCCGAAGTATAAAGGATATTGAATTGGGATGTAAAGTTTCATATTATAACTTTGATGTAACGATTCATGAAATAAATTTGAATCAAAGATATGTAATGATAAAGGTTGTGATTCAGGAAAATATAGAAAGAAAGATATAAAAGTTTTTAATTATTCCGCATTTTATTAAGTTTAATACCGATTGTTGATGTAAAGTTAGAAGTTCGATGTATTGTTAACGACCGATGTCGAGAGTTGTATTGTATGAATTTTGGGGTCGTTACACAACATGCTTCGCATGTCAATTAATATGACGCGTATTTTATATATTTATGTGTATGCGCACTAAACAAGATGAGACAATTAATAACAAACCCCTCAAAGAAATTAATATTAAGTTGTAACATTCAAAGATATTTGAAATATCGAACGTCGCCTTCTAGCATAGTAAAACAATAGAGTATTGAATATTTAATATGAGTTTGTTGTGTACACACAAGGCTAGTATTAAATATTTAAGATGTTGTTTTATTACATATTATGTTTATAAGGAATTGAATATTACCGCTTTGTTGTGCACACACAAGGGCTGTAGTTTTCTCTTCACTTATATAGAAATGTTGGGTCAGGCTCAACTAAGATCATTTTGGTTCGGATGTGCAAACACTTGACCATAATGATCTAAGAGACAAAATACAAGGAGTTATATGGTGACGTAATTGACAAAAAGTTATCTACCTATTTATTTATATATAGTTTGTTGTGCACACACAAGGCTATATACATTTGAAATGAGATCATTATTCTAACTATCAAATCTTTAATTAGATTTGTCGAACTATATATTATGATGGTAATATAGTTTGAAGAAAATAGTGGGAGATACCAATTCAAAATAAGACCTAATTTATATTGGTAATTAATAAAAGATTGTATGCTAAATGTTGTTAATTAAAAATTTATTTACAGAATTTTTTAATGTCTAAATTACTATCACTGCGTAGCATATTAGATGCTAATTAACCGAACCGAATTAATCGGATTGGTTAAAGAATTTAAGAATAGTTCTAAAGGCTGAAAAACTATCTTATGTCCTTAATACGCCTATCCCTGCAATGGTTGCAGACAATGACTCTGAGAAAGAGATTGTTACTTTTGAAAAGTGGTAAGATGATGTACAAGTGGCTCAATATATCATGCTCGTATCCATGAGTAACAGCTTCAGCGTCAGCATGAAACTATGGATGCTCCTACTATATTCATGCATTTCAAGTAGTTGAATGGTGAGAAAAGTAGGACTGCTAGATATAAGATATCTAAGGAGCTCTTTCAATCTAGAATGAATGATGACACTATAGTATGACACATGTCCTAAATATGTTCAATTTGATTGTACAATTAGGATACCATGTTTTGTCGTGGATGGAGAGTTGAGCCAAGATTTGATCTTGCACTCACTCCCAGTCTCCTTCTCATAATGGTTGTGAATTTTCCACATGTACAAGCTAGAAGTCAGCTTTGCTAATTTTTTTAACATATTGAAAACAATTGAGAGTCTCTTTCCAACCAAGAAAGACCAAGTCTTACTGGTAGGGGCCAAATGATCTTCTGAAAAGAAGAACGATTCAAAGAAGGCAAATAGAAAGTCAAATATAAACGATAATAAGAACAAAACTGATACCTATAGCAAAGGAGTTTGCTTTCACTGCAATAAGCCTGGAAACTGGAATAGGAACTGCGAGAAGTATCTTGCAGAGGCTAACCAGAAGAAGCTTATTGAATCTTCGGTTACATATACAGGTTTGTTCATAATTGAAATAAATCTTTCAGTAAGTAAAGTTTCTACTTGGGTATTGGATACCGGCTATGGTTCTCATAAATACAGATTTATGAAGGAACCAAGTAGAAGTAAAAAGCTAAACAAGGGGAAGTCTTTCTACGTGTGGGGAATGGAGCAAAGGTTGTTCCATTAACTGCACGTAGCGTCGCCAACGGGCAAGTCCATTACTTTAAATAATTAATAATTTACTGAATGGACTTTACATACTTGACTTATATGAAAATAATTTTAAATTGAACAAACTAGTAAAAGTAAAGGAGATGATCATTCAAAGAGTTGAATATTTATATTTGGTGAAATACAAGTATGAATCATTTCAAAGGTTCAAAGAATTCAGAAGTAAAACTAATTGGCAAGGTATTATGATTCTTGGATTGGATCGAGGAATAAATACTTGTGCAATAAGTTTTAAGATCATCTTAAATGGGTTTCTCACAATGGACGCTTCTTGATACACAATAATTGATTGATGTATCTAAAAAGAAAAATCGTACCTTGTTGGACATGGGGAGATCCATAATGATTTTACCGACATTCCAGTATCCTTCTTGGGTAATGCCCTAGAAACGGCTGCATATCTACAAAATGAGGTAACCTTATAATCCGTCCCCAAGACTTCATAAGAGTTATGGATAGGGAGGATTCTTAATCTTAAGTATGTTAAGATAAAGGGTTGTCCAAATTATGTGAAAACGGTTTCAAAAGGATAAGCTTGTGATAAGATTTGACAAGTAAAGATTTGTGGGACATCCTAAAGTAAGTTTAGGGTACATGTTCTATAATCCTACTTAGCAAAAAATGTTTGTTGCGAAACACGCTGCCTTCTAAGATAAAAGTGTTTGTCATTGAAGGGCTAGTGGGAGGATAATAGATCTTAAAGGAGTTTAAGAACCACAAATCACTATTAGTCAAAAGGAGGAACCTGTAGATAGACCTATTGTACCACAACTGAATCGTGAACCTGGAATAGTACTGAAGATACCTGGGAGAGATAGATTCATCATAGATGATGATGATGATGAGGTACGCATCATAGAGGATGATGATCCAGTAATACACGATAAGGCTGAAAGTTGTAGACACTCAAAGAAATGGCAAATGACCATAAAATTTGAAATGGATCCTTAGAGAAAATGGCAAGGTGGAGACCTATAAGGCCAGACTATTTTGGAAAAGGTTTTTAAATAACGTCAAGGAGTGGACTATAATAAAACTTTTTTTTCGGTATTAATGCTAAATTTTATTTGAATTTTACTTGCGATTACAGCTTAATATTACTAGATCTGGCAAATGGACGTAGAGACAACCTTCCTCAAATATATATTATTATAGGATATTGTATGTATGATACAACCAGATGGATTTATTTTAATGGTTGAAGCAAATCATGTATATGATCTACAACAATCCATTTATGGATTGAAGCAAGCTTCTCAAAGATGGAACATTCATTTTGATGAGACAATCAAAAGAGTTTGATTTTATCAAAAACGAGAATGAGTCTAGTGTGTACAAAAGGGCCAGTGCAAGCGCTGTGACATTCCTAGTATTTTATGTTGATATACTATTGATAAAGAATGACATACCAATGATATAATCAGTAAAGATAAAGTTGCCTAAACATTCCTCCATGAATGATTTGGGTAAGATATCCTAAATTGGGAATATAAATCTATATAGATAGATTTAAAAGGATACTCGGTTTAACCCAATGAACGTATATTAATGTCTTATAATGATGACCCATGGAGTGTATCTCTCTAAAATTGTCCTCAATAAAAGAGAGATTGCATGAGTTACTATCATGTATATAGTGAAATGTACGAAACTTAATGTTGATCAGTCATATTCTAGTGATAATCAATGTAAGAAAGTGACAAAATATCTTAAAGTACTTAACCAACACTAAGGATGTAATCATGATTCATGATGGGTCTAAATTAAAACTAGAGGACTAAACAGACTCAAGTTTTTTTTTTCCAGACTGACCAAGACGACAACAAATCCACTTTAGGGTAAGTCATTACCTTGAAAGGTGGTGTAGTGAATTGAAAAGGTTCCAAACATCAAAGAGTTGCTGGTTTAATGATAAAGACAAAGTATATAGCTGTAAATGAAGCTGCAAGTTGATGTTTAGGATGAAAAGTTCATTACAGAACTAGGAATAGTTCTTAAGTCTCATCTTGGATCCAAACATGTGTTGTGGAACATTCATTTGATAAAAGGAATCATTAAAAAAGGAGAAGTCACTATAGAGATAGTGAACTCTCAAGAACAACATTGCATATCCATTTACTAAAGCTTATCCAGCAGCAGGATAATCGTCACTTAGAGAAAAAGGGTATTAGATACTATGGCGATTGGCTTTAGCGCAAGTGGGAAATTGAAAATAGTATGCACACAAGCCAATTATGTTTGATGATAAAGCATATACTTTGTAACAATCTTATTCATTTATTAATAAAAGACTTATTTAATTAAAGGCATTTAATTATGTACATGATGTTGTTATAATAAAATATGATAAACCCATAGTTTTAAAAAATACTTTTATAATCATGATGATAATGATCATGCTAATGAGATCTAAATTCTTAGATAGCTTAAAATTAAAATAGTTTCCAATCGTTGGATTACTAAAAAGGAAATTAGCGAATCCAGATAGATTGGTACATACGTGTCTTGCTCATTGGATGAGGATGATTGATCTCATAATCATCTGTGTAGGGACACTAAAGCAAGTATGTAGGTGCTTATTGAAGAATAAGTACACTTAACGTGGCTCGCTGAGGAATACCTAATGGATTTTTACTTGCCTATCAATACGAATTCCTCAAGTGATAGTAGTACAAATGATTGTTAGACTTGAGATCATCATAATATCTTGTGTATGAGAAGTTATACTTTGACATGTCCCTTAAGACCCTTATGGTATATTAAATGGTATGTTTGGGCGTAATAAGTTATATATGGAGATAATGAATGATCATTAAAGAATCTACCGCTTCTAGTAAAAGAAGAGAATGTCCTATGTGATTCGATAAATGATAACCCAGGAATCCTTGGCCAAGGTGGGATAAAATTAGAAAGGAGTTTCTAATTTGCATTATTTGGTGTTGTCCATTTAGGATCGAAATATATATAATTAAATAAAATAAGACTTGATAGTAATTCCTTGTCTTATATTTAATTGGGACATTGTATGGTGGAAGGATTGAATTATACGGTAACTATTGACTCAAAGGTTCTTTTATGATTGATGTTGAAATCTATATTATCTGAAAAGTTGTTGATCGCTAAGGGGGCTTACCCTTATTGTAGAATAAATGTTATTTATATAAATAAATTAAATAGTTTAATTTATTTATTTAAATAAGATTAGAATTGTTCTAATTTATTTATTCACAACCGATTTTATATGCACAACCTAAAGGGTCACACCATAAAAGGAAAAATATTTATTTAAGAAGCAAATGACATAATCGTAATAAATAAGTTAAGTATATTTAATTTTATCTATGGTGATAGAATAAATTAAATAACTTAATATTTATTATTTAATATTTTGGAAATATTAAATATAAATTAATAAGAGAAGTCTTATTATTATTATTATTATTTAATTCCTAAATGAGTTTAAAAATTAATTAATAAGATACTCTCTCATATATATTCCTAATAAGATTTGGAGGCTAATTAATTAAAAGAGTTTAATTAATTATTCCTAATAAGATTGGGAAGCCTAATTAAATAAAAGAGTTTAACTAATTAATATGTAACCCTAATTCTAAATTGTTTAGGAGGGTTACCTACATCTATAAATTAGAAAGTCTTATTATGGAACAATGTTACACACTTCATTCCAAGAGTTGGGAGAGTATACCTTTTCTATAGAGATAAAAACTAGGATTTAGCCAAACACTCATCTTCTTGAATTCTTATTCTTTCTTGGTGGATCACCTCTAGAAGCCAAACACTTAGGTGTCTGACATTGATCAAAGGAAGGAATCAACCTGGTGGATTCAAGTTGAATGCGAAAGTAATTGGAGTTGAGCGCGAAAGTAATTGGAGTTGAACTCGTACCTGAGGAAGCTAGTTTCTACGAGGGTATGAATCAAATCTCCATCTATTTCGTTTAATTAATAACTGTGCATAAAGGATGTTCCGGGTATATGATTTTCTAAAATTTTAAAACTCTGATTTTTATTCCGCTTATTTTATGCAATTCGATTGTGTCCACGAATCTTACAAACCCAACAACCATATGTCATACTCAAAAGTATTAAAGAATATGTCAAAACATAACTTAGAATATACAAGATACTATAATGATCTCAAGTCCAAAGATCACTTGTACTACTACCCCATTAGGAACACCTATTGACAGGCAAGTAGAAATCCATTAGGTTTCCTTTATTAGTCACGTTCAGTGAACTTATTCTCCAATAAGCACCTACATACTTGCTTTAGAGTCTCTGTAACACCCCCAAATCCGGGTCCCTTGAACCTCGGACCTAGTGTGTCACAATACAACCTTCATCTGATTATTTATATCTTTTATTCATAACTTAATGAATACAACTTCACTTTGTTACCAATTAGAATATAAATTCCTTCCATTTCCAGGATCTGTATAACTACCCCAAACTTTTAATAAGACAACTCAACCTCGATTGTTAACCATTCCTGACTTACGTCTTATTTGATGTTAAACTTAATACAAATGCAAAATACTAAAAATTTGCAATCTTCTATCTTTATTTTCTTTGAATCACAATTTTTATCACTTACATATCTTTGAATTAAATTTATGGTATAATTCACTTCATTCGAATTAAGGTATAAAATTTTACATCTCAATTCGATATCCTCTATGTATCAATTTGTACAACTTTACAACTCAATATGTATTAAACATCGTAAACTACTATCATGTACATCTCCTAGAACCTTAAACATGGTTCAAAGTAATAACTTCAAGTAAATATTAATATTCTTGTGTTACTATTTACCGACGTCGGGAAAAAATCATGTCACGTTGGACGGAATCTTTCTCTCTTTCTAAGTTTTGTTTTCTACCCTTATTGCCTTATCTGTTTTATAAAGGGTGAAAAGTTTTTTAGGAAAAGACCAACAGGTATCATGTCGACGATTTGAATGGTTTACAGAGTCGCCAGTTGGTAGATTTAAAATGGTTGTACCAACTCAACCGAGTTTTGTTTGCAAGTAGGCCCAATTGCTGGACACTATCAAAACTTGATCTTTAAAACTAAAGTTCTATGTTCGGGGGCTTGGTAAAGTGAGGGGAAGGTGTTAGGCACCCCCCAACTCCCGTGAAAATATGGTACCGCATCTTTTCAATATTTCTCTTTTTATTTGCAATGTGTATGTGAATGCTGAAAGAAATTGGGCCTACGTTTGTTTTATTTGAAAGTATGGACGTGCTTCGTTGAACCTACATATGAAGGGTTTGATTTGATTTGCAAAGTCTTTTCTTAGATAAGATATTAAAATGATGTTTTAAAAGCAGGTTTTCAAACCATCACGCTCACGTAGGAATTGAAGCATGTTGATACTTCCATTTTTATCTTTTCAGCTATTTGGCTCAATTTGAATGGTGATTGCCGGGCTGCGAAGCATCCTCGACCACAAAATATAGACAAGTGTCAGTCTTCTCATGGGCATGACAGCCATCGGAGTGACTCTAGCACGACAAACTATGTTTTATTATGTTTGAGACCTTAAACCCGGATAACCATTTTAAGGTCTTTTGGTTGTACATTTTACAGAAAAGCTGCAGGGTAGATTTGTAATGTGGAGTTTATCCACCGTGGGAATCAGATTCTGATCAGTTTGATCATGAATCCCACGATTCCCAAGCTCACAGAGGGAAGCAAAGAAAACCTGCACAGCTCAAATATGCACAAAAAATGTATATTTACATCCAGACGTCGCAGAACCAAGGATTCATCAGTCAAATCCTGGCATTCGCGTAGCCAAAGCTTCTCGTTCCCAATAAATAGCGATCTAAGGGTCGCGAGGTTGCTTTAATAATGAATAAAACTAGAAAAAAGCCAGATTTAATTAAATCTCAGCCATTCTAGCTTTCCGGTTCCGGTTGGACCTATTTTGAACCTTTTAAAAGATAGAAAGGGCTATGTTTAAAGAAATCTAGTTTGCCCAATGAATATCAATGCCAATTCATATCAAATTAATATTTAAAATAGAAATTTAATCACAATGAATACAGAATATATATATATACGAAAGCTGTAAAGGGCGATAGGTTTTCACTCTCAAGCCCGTACTGGAATGTAAATATATATATAAAAGCTATGAAGGGCGACGAATCTGCCATCCTGTGCCCGAACAGAAATGGAAATATATATATATATATATATATATATATATATATATTTATAAAAGCTATAAAAAGTTATGAAGGTCGCTTACTCGAATGACATCGTGCAAAGTCTCGATCACCACCAAATCTTTCTCGATGCTCCCTCTAGGGATTTGTATAACAGATTCCATCATCTGTCCTATGTGTGGATAAACTGATATATTGTTTTTGCCACCAGCTTATTCTCAATGCTTCGCTGGAGTTGTCGCCAACGGCTGAACAGTTAAAATCTTTGAACTTCGCTGAAGTAGCCTTCAACGGCTGATATCACCAAATCATTCTCGATGCTTCGTTGGGGTTGTCACCAACGGCTAAAATGTCAGGCAATCTGACCTTCGCTGAAGTAGCCTTCAACGACTGATATCACCGGATCGTTCCCGATGCTTCGCTGGGGTTGTCTCCAGCGGCTGAAATGTCAAGTGATCTGACCTTCGCTGAAGTAATCTTCAACGGCTGATATCACCGGATCGTTCCCAATGCTTCGCTGGGGTTGTCACTAGCTGCTGAAATGTCAGGCAATCTGACCTTTGCTGAAGTAGCTTTCAACGGCTGATATCACCGGATCGTTCTCGATGCTTCGCTCGGGTTGTCGCCAGCGACTGAAATATCAGGCATTCTGACCTTCGCTGAAGTAGCCTTCAACGACTGATACCACCGAATCGTTCCCGATGCTTTGCTGGGGTTGTCGCCAGCGGCTAAAATGTCAGGCAATCTGACCTTCGCTGAAGTAGCCTTCAACGGCTGTTATTACCAGACCGTTCCTGATGATTCGCTGGGGTTGTCGCCAGTGACTGAAATATCAGGCAATCTGACTAATCTCGACATGGGGGGTACTCTTTTTGACAAATCCTACCCTTAGATCAATCTGGATGCCATAATATAATTAGAACTTACTGTTCATACCGTTAAACCTTCCCGAAGCTCTGACAGCGTCAGTTTTCAGCAGTTTTTCACAGTTTTTCAACAATTTTTTAGCAGTTCTCATCATGGATCCTTGAATATCGCTTCAGCATGATAACCAATGGCTTCCATGAAATTCTTCTTTACGTCAAGAATTCGTCGCTCATACGCAGGATTTCAGGACAATCCGCTCAATCGGGTAGCAGTTTTTTCTCGGATTTGACTTTTCAGCTCCTGTAAACTCCGTTATCACTCAAACTGGACCGAGCAGAAGGGGGTGGGCCCCACTTTAGGGAGCTGCAGGTAGGGGTGCTGCAGCCGCAGGTAGGGCTGCTCCCTCCTGCGAGTTTAAGTTGATCTCCCGGGCCTTTTCAAATTCATTTTCAGTTTTGAATCTTAAAGGAAATCTGATTTTCTTTCTCAGATCTACGGAGTTCGGGCAGCTTTTTTCAGATTTCATCAGTGCACAAACGTTCTTCACATCTCTGGTAACGTTTACATCCTTTGTTTTCTAGTTTGGATCGTTAGAATGTTGTAAACCACGTAGTGTGCTTTTAAAAGCAATGTATCAAATATGTAAGCTTATATGACTTGATAAAAAAATTTAGACTTCATAAATATGCATATTTTACTGTGATGCACGTTTTGATGTAAGAAAATTTGAATTCTGAGACAGTCAATTGACACCCTTTTTGATCAGTTTACGAATCCTTTTTGAGGCCTAGTGAGCCTGGATTTTCAACTAAAAATGTCCGTGGTAATTTGGCTACCATATGGAATTTACTTTTGATTTTTTTCATAAATATGAACTGTTTCTATTTTGGGTAGGTGTGCTACTGAATGGTCACCTAGTCATGCCTGGGTGCATGCGGACAGTCTATTTTACGAATGAGATTTTGGCAAAAAAATTCAAAAGCCTGAGCATTTATTAAACTTGAAATTTTTACTCTACTGGAGATTTTTGCTGACTCATGCATGTTTTAGGACTTAGAAATGCATAAAATACTGTTTTAAATTAATAAGCCACAGGTTTAAGGCTTACCTCACCCTTTCTTAGGTGATTTGGAGACTTTGTCCAGGTTATGGAGTCAGATAGACCCGGTAGTGCCAGTAAGGTCATTCTAGGAGTTTAACAGAGGAGAGTCTTTGATGTTCCTCAGCCACGGCCAGTCCGACCGTCTCGCAGATTGGCTAAGTCAGTGATTCGTCCTATCCAAGTTGATCCGCCGTTTGATGTGGATGATGAGGATGTACCTTTTGTTGATGTTGTCCCAGGTCAGGCTCCATGTGCAGAGCTTCCAGGCACTGTGGCGCCACTTCAGGAGCTGCTAGGAGATTTAAGGCACCACCCATCGAGATTCCTTCATGCCAATGAGGTGACTAAAGTTTTTTCTTCTAAATTTTTTTTCTTTCTTTCTTTTGCCATTTCAGGGCACAGGATTGATATGGTTTAGGTTTGTGATGCAGGTTCCCGACTTTACACAGCCCAGGGGGAACTAGTTTAATGTGCATTCTTTGTACCATACTCTGCATCCGGAGTATAGGGCTATTGTTAACACCTGGGGATTTCAGGCATTTTCTTCTATCCTTCTCCGTCGTTGCCCTTGGGTTATTTGAGGGCTTTGTCTAAGCGCTAGTTCCACCAGACTCAGTCTCTCCATTTGCTGGATTGCGAGGTGATGATGATGCCTATGACCTAGAGGTTCATCACCGGGATAGAGTTCGTAGGCGATCCAGTGCTGGTTGTGGTTGAAATTTCACCTACTGCCGTTCGATCCCTCTTGGGAGTTCCTGCGACTGCTATCAAGGGTTAGATGGTCCGTCCTAGTCCCTTAAGCGTAGATGCCCAGAGTAAAGCTTTGCTTGAGCCTCTGCCTGATGATCAGAGGGTTAGAGATCGCATCCTGAGGCGACTATTTTTGGTGATCATCAGGGGTTGTTTCCTTGCGGACAACTCCTCGACCGTGTCCTTTGCCCTAGTTAGCGCTACTCGACATGTGGAGCACCTTAATGATTAAGATTAGGGTATGTACATCTTTGCCTATTTTCTCTGAGGGATGCGCATGCGCTCGGAGGGTGTGACGGAGGCTTAGTTAGGCTTTTACCTATTCCTGCTGGTGAGTACATCTCTCTTGTACCTTTTTAATTGCCTGATTTATATTTGTCAATCTTGATCACTGAGGACTTTTGCTATTTACATTGCCAGTTTTGGGCATATGAGAGGCTTCCTTGCCTATGTCCTGCCACTACTCTGGGCTTGGGGAACTATCCTCGAGGACGGCACTGACATCACTCCACATTGACGGAGGTCCCCGTAGCCGAGGGATTCACCCATTCCCGCCTGCAGCTAGAGCTATTGATGGCCAAGTCAATCTTGTGGGTCCCATATACCTCAGATTTTTTGACAATCGGGTTTGAGGACGGCTTTCCCATTGGCCGGGAGTTTGCATTATCCACCCACCGGGTTCCATTTTTGACAGAGGGGAGTTAGGAGCTCTATTTAGGAGAGCGTGCTATTCAGAGCAGCACTGGAGAGATCCTCATTCCCTTTGTTCCTCTTATTTGGCATCATTGGCCATTAGCTCAGCCACTCAAAGACATTCCTATGGTGGGCATAGATGGCTTCACTTTGTTAGAGGGCCCTTACAGCCAAGAGGCGTTTCATAGCTGGTGGAGTCCTCGTACCATTGGGGCTCAGACTCGTGCTACCCAGTTTATGGCAGATATGGTGTCAGGGTCTGTGATGAGGACAGCCTGGATAACTTGCCTCTGAGATCCTATTCATCTGGACCAGATTACCGGACTAACCCAGCAGTTGGAGAGGGCTAATTTGTTCATCAGTCATCTTAGTCGGGAGCCATCCTAGGAAGATTCTTTTACTCCTTTCGGCTCTGGAGCGGGCCCCTCATCAGGTCCATTTTTTAGAAGCTTTACAGGTGCTGATCCTCCCTTATATAGATCAAACATTCCCACTGGCCGAGACTTTGTGACTCAAGAGGAGCTGGAGCAGGTTAATAGCCTGGATGCAGACATTCTTGATCTCTTTGGATAGCTTTTCTAGCTATATCTTTTGATAGGCCTCTATTTAGCTATTAGGTGGCTATGCCCCATTTCTCGCTATATCTTTGATAGACCTCTGTTAGTAGTTGGGCGGATATGCCCCATCTCCCTGCACTTTTTATTTTTGGATTGTATGAGCAGACAGAGATGATGCTTGTAGTAGATAACTTATTTTAGATATGCATTGTATTTCCTATCTATTGCATCATATTTATCATTATCATTATGCATATATTATGTCATGGATATGCATTTAGACAGGTGAGTTCAGATTTGACCCCTGGATGGTCTTGTGATATGGTGATACAGATGTCGTCATCTACGGTCAGCCGTATTAAGCATTCACCATCATCTTTAGTAGCATCCTCACAGAGGTCATGGTACGATAGTCTGCCCCCATACAGCCAGAGGGACAGTGGACCTGATGTTGGGGCATTCCTTGGTCCTCCTAGATTTCCACGTTCCGTATGGATTTGTAGATGACATTCTATCCTGCTGGATACCTAAGCAGCAAGTTTTTCACTTTGGACTGCACGAGTTGACTCCGGCCTTGTAGGAGTATGAGCGTCTTACAGGTTTAGCACTGGACCTGCCTTGCGCTCGCACAACTGTCAGTGACTTGAGGAGTTTATGACTATGTCGGGTCTGAGACGTAGAGTGGTCACTGAGGAGCTTATCTCAGGACATATGATATCCATCGATTTTTTGATCGATCGCTTTGGCCAGCCAGACAGCTACAATCGACACTCTGGGATTTTATCATTTAGATAGATGAGTGGCAGTTGGCCCGGGTAGACGTTTTGTTGTTGTGCGTCACGGCCTATGTATACATGCCACTATATTTGGACCATTTAGATATTGGCTTGATGGTCGTGGTGTGATGCCCCCAAATTCGGGCCCCGATGCCTCGAATTCGGTTTATCACGTTCTAACAATAATAACTAAAATCATACAGTCACAGCAAACAATCTAGAATAATATACAATGATTTATTATATTTATTCTCCCAAGTCTCGCAACCTACAATACTTAATAGATTACATAATAATATCAAATAAAGACTTATTACATAACCTTACTTAAGTTTAAACATAGTTCTGAATCAGTCTTAATACATTATCATAGTTGTCATAATACAACACAGGAACTTCTAAAAACATAAAGGGACTGACTAGTCGGTAGCCTTGCCTTTTCCCTTATCAATGCCCGAAGGTCCTCCATGCTCTGCCTTAACTGAAAAGTTTTAGGGAAAGCAAGAATGAGCACAAATTGCCCAGCAAGTAATATACGATAAAGGTGAAGAGTTTTATAACACGAGTTTGAAATATCAAGGTATAATCTCGCTGATAATCAAGAGTTTGAAGAATAATATCATGAACGAGTATCAACAATTCTCAAATCAAATCCTTGGAATATGAAACGATGGTTCATTATAGATCAACAGATATATATGAATTCAATGGCAATCAACGTATTCAACTGGATAAAATAATTTATACTGAGTAGTCTCTAAGGACTATTGAACACCTACTAGAATTATCAATATTAAACTGATAACCCAAAAATAAGTATGATAGATGCTTAGTCTACAATACTTCATGTTATGCATAACACCACAATAATTTTCACGCGTGTGTTGGGCTTCCAACAATATATACACTCCCCTTACCATAAGGGTTGTTCAACTCAGTTTTCAAAGATTCCGCACCAGTCAATTGGTTTGGAGAGTTTTCTGAATATGCATATAGTCTAGCCGAATCAAATGGCATCGACACTTTCACGATATTTAAGAACAATACTAAGTTCAACATGAATAATAGCTTTCATAAGACTCAAATGAAACAAGAGTTTATTCAATAAGTATACTAACTCAATTTAAACGAGTAAGTAAGAAAACTTGTTTTCATAAGGATACATTCCATAAAGTAAATGCAAGGGTTAGGATATTTGCAATTAAAAATACAAGAACGGGTTCAAGGAAACTTGCACAATAAAGAGTGTAAGTTAGGGAAACTTACTTGCAATATCTGTTGAATAAAGTAATGCAAGGGTTTAGGATACTTGCCTTAAGCATAGTCTATCCACGTAAAGTTAACCAACACATTCGAATCCTATTTATAATATATTACATGTATAGGATGTTCATTAGTTAAACACATTCGGTATACAAGCTTGATATGTGATTCAAGTATACACATATGGTTCTATGTAATTCTATAGGTACATCACTACATATTTGCACGTATACATAACCCAAAATCAGTATATAAGTTATTTACAAAATCAAGTACATAGTTATAACATGTATGACATTATAGCAATTCATAATACTAATTTGATTATGACATTTATTATCCATGAACTTCCTTTTTACAAGTTAAACATCATTATGTTACATTGTCATTTCATATAAACATATATTAGTAGAGATCAGACCCCATTTAGCAGTCTATGTAATATTCTAAGTCAATTGGCAAAGTCAGAAAATGATCAGAATGCACAATTCCTGAAATCAGTCCTGGCACAGCTGCACCCTGGTTAAGCTTAGGGGCTGCACAGCTGCGCTGCCCCCTGGCCAGACTAGGGTTGGGCTGCTGCCTGCTATTTTGTCCATTTTATCAACATACAATGCAACATAGTATATATGTATGTTAACAGGTCATTCATGCTTACGAAGTCCATCTAAGTCCAACCTTTCATGAAATGATTCTAAGATTAACTCTTAAATAAATTACGGCCATATAATGTCATGATATCACATAAGCTATCATGATCGCCGTGTAAACATGTGGAATGGTCATATTGTGACGCCCCCAAATCCGGGTCCCTATTATTACCTCGAATCCGGTGCAGTCACGGCACAACCATTGTCAAACTTGTACATCTTTTATTCATTACTTAAAGAATATAACTTTGCTTTATTACAATTTAGAATATAAATTCTTTCCATTTCTAGGATCCGTATAATGACTTCAAACTTTTATAAGTTTCGATCTTAGTCATTTACCATTCTTGTCTTACATCATATTCGATGTTATAAAAATACAGAATAATTTAAACTTGTTCAATTTCCTTTGAATAAAATCTTTTTATTGATTTCATAACTTTGAATCAATTACAAATTCCTGAATCAACTATATGATATGATTCATTCTATTTGAGTTATTGTATAAAGGCTTACATCTTAATACGATGTCTTCTACGTATCATATAGTACAACTATTCAACACGACAAGTGTAATACATCATAAGCAACTATCAAGTACATCGTATAAAACTTAAACATTGTTCAAGATCGTATCATTAGATAACTACGTTGATCTCCTTACGAAACTACAGAACTCTATCAATCATGTGGCATAATACTTTAATCGTAAGTCCTTAACCTGCAAAACTGGTTATTTACAAGAGTGAGCTTGACAGCTCAGTAATTCTAACATTTTTCATGCATCACATAGCATATAATATCATACTCAGTTCATGCATCCATAATTAATTAATATTTCCTACGCATGTTACTTCTCACATAATAGGCAAAGAGATTCACTTCACAAGTATATCATCAAAGATCAACCTTCAATCTCATACATATCTCATATACATTTCATATATATTCATCAACATTCTTATAACATAACAGAACTCAATTAACAGTTATAGAATTCATATATCAAATAGGAACTGAAAGACTTACATGATTCGTAGTTTAACAACTACGACTTAACTGCTTAAAGATATCTGCACTTCTTGCATTCCTACACAATTATACAATTATGGATTCATACTTATCAGTCATATGCATCCATACATTCTTAATATAATAATAAGTATTACATCGCTTTCTAACTAGGTTTGTAAAACCTTCATTTCACGTTCTCATCATACTCTTAGGATAGCTATGTATGTATAGGTGTACCTTAACCACCCGTACTTGACATCAACATTCATATATATTTATCACACACTTGACTCGCTATGTGTTCGACACATTTTTAAAGTTTATAGATGTGTGATCTACCTTGTTCTTACATTTCTCAAACCTTAATAGAATTATCAATTTGGGTTCTATATAACCATTACATGCTTGTATTCTTAAAACATTACTTGAGTCTAGTATTATAGCTTAAGACATTCATATACACATGCTTTAAATGTTCAGATTATATTTAAAATAATCAGGCAACACTGCCCTATAGCGCAGCTGCGCTTCAGTTGGCCTTGGGATTAGCGCAGCTGCGCCATTCCCTGACCAGTCCAAAATTAGATTTTGATTTCAGGTTCCATCTCATTTCTTAGCATGCATGGTACTAACATATAACATAAACACACATTAAGAGGTCTTGGTCCAGATTTAGTGCCTCATGTGTTTTCTTTAAGTTGTTTTCACACTTTATAGCTTTATTCAAGACTTTCCATTCATTCAAAGCTAAGTGAGTTCATGCAACAAGAGACTAACTATGAAATCACTAAATCATATAACAATGTTAAACCTCCTTCAATACGCATGCTTACATGTATTCAACTTATCTACATATAGCTAGTATAGTTCGTCATTAGAACTTTCTTTTAAAATCATGCTCTAATGACTTTAATTGTGTCAAACTAGATAAGTGCACTTATAGGTCATGTTTAATGATATAAATAGTACTAGCATGCCATCCTACAAGTTCAGAGGTTAGGCAACACAATGCTCATAGGTATTAGTTTGCAAGGCGTCTAAGTTTGCCTTTAAAAGTCATTCTAGGCCATATTAAAGAAACTTAGTGCAACTTTAAATCTCATTTCATAGTTAACTCAGCCATGTACGTATGTCATCATGTTTAGAACTTTAAGTACACGAGTTCCTTTAAGTTTGTTCTCAAAGTTTCAAGTTTTCTTCAGAAATCATTTTCAACTAAGCTATTATAAGTTGATAATAAGTAAAGCAACTTTAAATCACTACTCATGCTCATTTGTACGCATACTCAGTTATATCAATATGCTACAAGGTCAAAACTTAAATGACTCAAGGTTCGTCAAGATTTATTTTCAAAACTTCAAGTTTTTTTTCAAAACTCGTGCTAAATCATGCTAACGAAATCCATTATAATTAAGGTAACCTTAATTATATGTCATGTCTATTATCATGTATATTTATGTTTGTCACTTAGAATAACATATTTTATCGTCGGGAGCACTACAATTGTATAAGTGCATGTCCGACGCCCTTCGATTGCTTTCGAATACGTAACAGTCACAAAGATGGACATTTTAACACCTCTTAACGACTTCAAATCGAAAAACTTAAGGAATGAAAGTTGTAGGTCTACTCGTTATCTTTTCGAATCATCCTGAACTGCCTCAATCGGAGTTCGTATGAAGAAGTTATGCCTAATTTACTACAGCAGATCAAAATAGCTTTTTTTTGTCTGACCCTGCTCCGGTGCAGCTGCCCCCCAAATGGCCTTGGGGGAAGGGCAGCTGCGCCACATGAGGCAGAAGGTGTTTTCAGACTCTGATCTTCGCAATTAGGCAGACCATTTCACTTTTCGATCGTCATAACGCGAGTTATACACATCCAATTCATTCCGTTTTTGATTCTATAGATTCGTAACTCATAAAACTACAACATACCAAAAAAATCAACAATTAACATAAACATAAACATTAACTAACCTAAATATTAATCCAAAACTCATGTTCATACTAAATTTTCATGTTTTGACAAGTTTAGCAAATTCCACTACTACGGATTTTTTCTAAACCAAATTGGTCCGTGTAACTTCCGTTGTTTTCGTACTTAACTATATTATCAGTATCTAACAACAATTCAATGGATTACAACAATATTTAGCCATCAATTTTTTTTGACTTAAAAGCAAATATTTCTTGACACTTTTCTAGGAATTGAAGAACTTTGAATTTAAGAACATATACAACAGAAATGTTACCTCTAAAATGCTTAAAATTATTAACTATAACTCTTCAATCCTCCAATTGTTCTCCAATTCTATTAACTCTCCATAGCTACTTCTCAGACATCTCAACAAACGGGAAGTGAGAAGAATGAGGCTCTATTTATAGAGATTTCCATACACAGACAATGCATTTACACAACGTTTTGATTTATCAGGAAGAAGAAGAAACGAAAGGGCAACAAAGAGGTTGGTCACCTACTCTCTCCTCCTCCATTCCATTAGCCATGATTATCAGCTATCCAGCCATCATCAGCTATAACACTTAGTGAAGAAGGAATAGGATAGGCCAATGTCCTATGACACGGCTGATATTATTAGAGAGACACTGATATTGGGACAACTACATTACGTCCTTACTAACTAGTAAAATGGTCCACATCCTACTAAAGTAATTTCCTTTTGTACTTATTACATCAATTGTAATGACTTATCATTACTACCTTAAATTAAGTTATGGGCACCTATATACACATATATATGTACCTACCCACATATAAGAAGTATACTTATATTTAATATACCCCATATATAATCTTATATCTTATGTACTTTGGGCTAGTCCAAATAATATTTTAATTGGGCTAAATATAATTCAGTTGGGTTATCTCAACCCATTATTTCCTATCACACCATAATATCACAATGATCAATATTAATCATTTATTCTCTTTTCATTAATTCCTTTTAATAATTCCAAGTAACCTTTAGTCTAGTTTAACTTTAATACTCATAGCCACACAGGCTCCTTTATCCCACTTACTAGAGTTATATCACTCAAGCTTATAATCTCAACAATAAAATACTGGGGTCTAGGCCACGTTTGGCTTTCCCCTAATTCCCCATTATTTTAATATTCATTTAATATAAAGTTTGTGTGACACACTTCACTTTAAAACTAAATTATTTAACTTATCCAGAAAAATTATACACTTATGAACTTGTACTTATAACACCTTTATTTTCAAAAATAATCATTACCTTTAGAATAAATAACCTTTACCTCCATTATTTAAGTTATACGATTATAAGTAAAATTATTCGATTGTCCTAAGACAACTTCTTCCATTTTACATTTAGCCACATCTTAAGTATTAATTTACTATATAAATTTCTAACCAATATTCACGTACATATATATTGGTTTCTTCTTCCATTATCCATCACTTATTTCCCATTAACATCTTTCAAATATTAAACCCTTTCATATATTATCATACTTCGTAATATATCAAAAATTACAATCTTAATTAATATTCATTTCATCCTCTTTATGCAAAACACATATATTAATTCACCATCTTATGTAAGTGAATTAACCCCTTCATTCAATTTACTATCACGCACAGCCACACAAGGCTTTAGCATTATATTATAATATTATATAATATATCTTAATTAACCATATTTCTTCCGGGTTAATTAATTAACTCTAACTCAAATCCTGTTTTGCTAAACTTAATCCATTCATGGACAACTAATCACCAATTATGACTTTATTACACATATGAGTCCTTATATTCATGTCTTGAACTCCAAATTTCACAAACATACACTACAAGAAAAACTAACTATTTCCGACAGAAATATCCTCGGCGGAATATATTTAGTCGAAGTTACTATATTCACGACGGATATTTTCGTCGGAGATAATTCCCTCGAAGATAATATATTTATGACAGGAATTCCGTCGGAATAGTAGATACTTTGCTGGCGCCAGATTTTCCCGCCCGCGCCAAATATAACTCGACGGAATATTAACAATTTCGACGGAATAGTCCGTCGTAATACGTTATTTCTGAGGGAATTAATTTCGACTAGCATTCCGTCAGAAATAGATTAAACCCTAATTAGTCGTCTTCTTCTCCAGTGCCCTCACTCATTTCCTATTCACTCTCTCTCTCTCTCTCTCTCTCTCTCTCTCTCTCCTCTATCTCTCTCTCCTCTCTCTCGCTCTCTCTCTCTCTCTCTCTCCACCTCTCTATCTCTCCTCTCTCTTCCTCTCTCTCTCTCTCTCTCTCTCTCTCTCTCTCTTCCTTCTCTTCCTTTCTCTTCCCGGCCACCACACTAGCTGCTCCTACCTCCTCCACCCCAGCCGCCACCACCCCCTTCCACTTCCTCCGGTCCCCCCTCTAACTCCCCCCGACCCAGCCCCCACACCCCCTGCCCTCCCTGTACCACCACCTCCTCCCTTCTCCGAGCTGCCTCCTCCTCCTCTGTTCTCCAGCTGCCGTCGCTTCCTCCCTTCACCGAGCTAACCCGCCGCCTCCTCCCTTCTCTGAGCTGTCCCGCCTCCTCCCTTCCTCCTTCTCCGAGCTGCCGCCTCCTCCCTTTTCCTGCCTATCGGTCGTATCTCTCATTACTCACTAACAGTTGTAAGTATTTTTCATTCATTAGTTAGGGTTTTGTTAGGGTTAATTTCTGTTGCTTCATTACTTAATTAGGAACAATCTAAAATTGAGATTGAAATTGAAATTGGGAACAATTTGTTGGGACAATCTGATATTGAGAATGTATGTATATTTTGTAGAATCTCTGAAATTTCCTGAACTTTGTTTAATAATTGTATCTTGATTTGAAATTGGATTTGATATGCTGCAATTTGGGTTGAAGCTCATTTACTGCTATTATTGGATATTGATTTGCTGCAATTTTTGATAATTACTGCAATTTGGGTTTGTCCTAATTGGTTTATGTTTAAGAATGATTCAACATGTTCATTTACTGCAATTTGGGTTTGTTCTAATTAGTTTTCCGCAATTTGAGTTTGATACTATAATTTGGGCTTTATAAGAATCTGATATATGATATTTCCGACGGAATTCCCGACGGAATTTCTGTCAGAATTTTCATTTGCAAATTTTGCGGGCCCTGCCAGTATAATTAATAATTAATATAATATAATAAGTAATAAGTAATAAGTATAATAATAATTAATAATTAATAATTAATAAATATAGATAATAGATAATAATTAATAATTAATAAGAATTAGTAATTAATAATTAATAAATTATAGATAACTAATTAATATAATTATATTAATAATTAATAATTAATAATTAATAATTAATAGATAATAAATAATAGATAATAATAATAATATATAATTAATAAATAATAATAATACTAATTAATAATAATAAATAATATAAAATACTAAGTAATAAATAATAATAATAATTGATAATAATTAATAATTAATAACAATAATAAATAATAGATAATAGATAATAATTAATTAATAATAATTAATAATTAGTAATTAATATTAATATTAATAATTAATAATTAATAATGAATAAATAATAATTAATAATGAATAAATAAAATTAATAATAATTAATATTAATAATAAAAATAATAGTAATAACTATTAATAATTAATAATAAATATAATAATAATAATATAATAATAAGTACTAGTAATAAATAATAATAAATAATAAATAATAAATATAATTAATAATAATAATATAATAATAGATAATAATAATTAATATAATAATAAATAATAAATAAGTATAAGTTAAGTAATAGTAATAAATAATAATTGATAATAAATAATAATTATAATTAATAATTAATAAATAATAATAGATAATAACTAATAATATAATAAATAACAAATAATAATAAATACTAATAATAAATAGTAATTAATAATAATAGATAAATACTAACTAATAATAATAACAAATAACAAATAAAATAATA
>JAINUT010001271.1:0-16780 GCA_020205555.1 Panax stipuleanatus
ATAGGATTGCTCTTTTGATGTAATCAAACTAGGAACGAAGTTATAGAACTACTAATCACCCCTTTCTTTGACAATTTGACAGAACCAATAAAACAATAAAAAAATGTCTCCCTAAATGAAGACTTGTTTGAGATTTGCGCATCGTTTGAACGTGATAGTCATGAGATTGCTCGTTTTGATGCCAATAAACTAAAACGAATAAATAGGACTCCTAATCTCCTATTTCTTTGACAATTTGAGACAACCAATGAAAAAATAATTAGATCTTCCAACATGAAGACTTGTGAGAGATGTACGCATCGTTTTGAACATGATAGCCATGGGATTGCTCCTTTTGATGCTAATTAAACTAGAACGAAGTAATATGACTCCTAGTCACCTCTTTCTTTGACAATTTTAGAGAACCAATGAAACAATTAAAAGGTCTTCATAAAAGAAAACTTGTGTGAGATTTACGTATCGTTTTGAACGCGATAGTCATGGGATTGCTCCTTTTGATGCTAATCAAACTAGAACGTACTAATAGGACTCATAATCACCTTTTTCTTTGACAAATTGAGAGAACCAATGAAACAATAAAAATATCTCCCTAAATGAAGACTTGTGTGAGATGTGCGCATCATTTTGAACGCGATAGTAATGAGATTGCTCCTTTTAATACCAATCAAACTAGAACGAAAAAATAGGACTCGCAACCACCTCATTCTTAGACAATTTGAGAGAACCTATGAAACATTTAGAAGGTCTCCTTAAATGAAGACTTGAGTGAGAAGTACGCATCGTTTTGAATGTGATAGTCATGTGATTGCTCCTTTTGATGCTAATCAAACTAGAACGAAGTAATAGGACTCTTAATCACCTTTTTCTTTAACAATTTAATAGATCCAATGAAACAATAAAAATGTCTCCACATATGAAGGACTTGGGTGAGATGTACGCATCATTTTAAACGGGATAGTTATATGGCATTGTTCTTTTTAATGCAAATAAATCTAGAACGAAGAAAAAGGACTCTTAACTTTATTTGACAATTTGAGACAACCAATGAAACAATAAGAAGGTCAGCTACATGAAGACTTGTGTGAGAATGTGCGCATCGTTTCGAAAGCGATAGCCATTAAATTACTCCTTTTGATACTAATCAAACTAGGACGAACTAATAGAATTCCTAATCACCTATTTCTTTGACAATTTTAGAGAACCAATGAAACAATAAGAAGGTCTCCCTAAATGAAGTCTTGTGTGAGATGTACGTATCGTTTCGAATGTGATAGTCATCGGATTGCCCCTTTTGATGCCAATCTAGCTTGAACGAAGTAATAGAACTCGTAATCACCTCATTCTTTGACAATTTGAGAGAACCTATGAAACAATTAGAAGGTCTCCCTAAATGAAGACTTGTGTAAGGATGTAGGCATCGTTTTGAACGTGATAATCATAGGATTGCTCTTTTGATGCTAATCAAACTAGAACGAAGTTATAGAACTACTAATCACCCCTTTCTTTGACAATTTGACAGAACCAATAAAACAATAAAAAAATGTCTCCCTAAATGAAGACTTGTTTGAGATTTGCGCATCGTTTTGAACGTGATAGTCATGAGATTGCTCGTTTTGATGCCAATAAAACTAAAACGAATAAATAGGACTCCTAATCTCCTATTTCTTTGACAATTTGAGACAACCAATGAAAAAAATAATTAGATCTTCCAACATGAAGACTTGTGAGAGATGTACGCATCGTTTTGAACATGATAGCCATGGGATTGCTCCTTTTGATGCTAATTAAACTAGAACGAAGTAATATGACTCCTAGTCACCTCTTTCTTTGACAATTTTAGAGAACCAATGAAACAATTAAAAGGTCTTCATAAAAGAAAACTTGTGTGAGATTTACGTATCGTTTTGAACGCGATAGTCATGGGATTGCTCCTTTTGATGCTAATCAAACTAGAACGTACTAATAGGACTCATAATCACCTTTTTCTTTGACAAATTGAGAGAACCAATGAAACAATAAAAATATCTCCCTAAATGAAGACTTGTGTGAGATGTGCGCATCATTTTGAACGCGATAGTAATGAGATTGCTCCTTTTAATACCAATCAAACTAGAACGAAAAAATAGGACTCGCAACCACCTCATTCTTAGACAATTTGAGAGAACCTATGAAACATTTAGAAGGTCTCCTTAAATGAAGACTTGAGTGAGAAGTACGCATCGTTTTGAATGTGATAGTCATGTGATTGCTCCTTTTGATGCTAATCAAACTAGAACGAAGTAATAGGACTCTTAATCACCTTTTTCTTTAACAATTTAATAGATCCAATGAAACAATAAAAATGTCTCCACATATGAAGGACTTGGGTGAGATGTACGCATCATTTTAAACGGGATAGTTATATGGCATTGTTCTTTTTAATGCAAATAAATCTAGAACGAAGAAAAAGGACTCTTAACTTTATTTGACAATTTGAGACAACCAATGAAACAATAAGAAGGTCAGCTACATGAAGACTTGTGTGAGAATGTGCGCATCGTTTCGAAAGCGATAGCCATTAAATTACTCCTTTTGATACTAATCAAACTAGGACGAACTAATAGAATTCCTAATCACCTATTTCTTTGACAATTTTAGAGAACCAATGAAACAATAAGAAGGTCTCCCTAAATGAAGTCTTGTGTGAGATGTACGTATCGTTTCGAATGTGATAGTCATCGGATTGCCCCTTTTGATGCCAATCTAGCTTGAACGAAGTAATAGAACTCGTAATCACCTCATTCTTTGACAATTTGAGAGAACCTATGAAACAATTAGAAGGTCTCCCTAAATGAAGACTTGTGTAAGGATGTAGGCATCGTTTTGAACGTGATAATCATAGGATTGCTCTTTTGATGCTAATCAAACTAGAACGAAGTTATAGAACTACTAATCACCCCTTTCTTTGACAATTTGACAGAACCAATAAAACAATAAAAAAATGTCTCCCTAAATGAAGACTTGTTTGAGATTTGCGCATCGTTTTGAACGTGATAGTCATGAGATTGCTCGTTTTGATGCCAATAAAACTAAAACGAATAAATAGGACTCCTAATCTCCTATTTCTTTGACAATTTGAGACAACCAATGAAAAAAATAATTAGATCTTCCAACATGAAGACTTGTGAGAGATGTACGCATCGTTTTGAACATGATAGCCATGGGATTGCTCCTTTTGATGCTAATTAAACTAGAACGAAGTAATATGACTCCTAGTCACCTCTTTCTTTGACAATTTTAGAGAACCAATGAAACAATTAAAAGGTCTTCATAAAAGAAAACTTGTGTGAGATTTACGTATCGTTTTGAACGCGATAGTCATGGGATTGCTCCTTTTGATGCTAATCAAACTAGAACGTACTAATAGGACTCATAATCACCTTTTTCTTTGACAAATTGAGAGAACCAATGAAACAATAAAAATATCTCCCTAAATGAAGACTTGTGTGAGATGTGCGCATCATTTTGAACGCGATAGTAATGAGATTGCTCCTTTTAATACCAATCAAACTAGAACGAAAAAATAGGACTCGCAACCACCTCATTCTTAGACAATTTGAGAGAACCTATGAAACATTTAGAAGGTCTCCTTAAATGAAGACTTGAGTGAGAAGTACGCATCGTTTTGAATGTGATAGTCATGTGATTGCTCCTTTTGATGCTAATCAAACTAGAACGAAGTAATAGGACTCTTAATCACCTTTTTCTTTAACAATTTAATAGATCCAATGAAACAATAAAAATGTCTCCACATATGAAGGACTTGGGTGAGATGTACGCATCATTTTAAACGGGATAGTTATATGGCATTGTTCTTTTTAATGCAAATAAATCTAGAACGAAGAAAAAGGACTCTTAACTTTATTTGACAATTTGAGACAACCAATGAAACAATAAGAAGGTCAGCTACATGAAGACTTGTGTGAGAATGTGCGCATCGTTTCGAAAGCGATAGCCATTAAATTACTCCTTTTGATACTAATCAAACTAGGACGAACTAATAGAATTCCTAATCACCTATTTCTTTGACAATTTTAGAGAACCAATGAAACAATAAGAAGGTCTCCCTAAATGAAGTCTTGTGTGAGATGTACGTATCGTTTCGAATGTGATAGTCATCGGATTGCCCCTTTTGATGCCAATCTAGCTTGAACGAAGTAATAGAACTCGTAATCACCTCATTCTTTGACAATTTGAGAGAACCTATGAAACAATTAGAAGGTCTCCCTAAATGAAGACTTGTGTAAGGATGTAGGCATCGTTTTGAACGTGATAATCATAGGATTGCTCTTTTGATGCTAATCAAACTAGAACGAAGTTATAGAACTACTAATCACCCCTTTCTTTGACAATTTGACAGAACCAATAAAACAATAAAAAAATGTCTCCCTAAATGAAGACTTGTTTGAGATTTGCGCATCGTTTTGAACGTGATAGTCATGAGATTGCTCGTTTTGATGCCAATAAAACTAAAACGAATAAATAGGACTCCTAATCTCCTATTTCTTTGACAATTTGAGACAACCAATGAAAAAAATAATTAGATCTTCCAACATGAAGACTTGTGAGAGATGTACGCATCGTTTTGAACATGATAGCCATGGGATTGCTCCTTTTGATGCTAATTAAACTAGAACGAAGTAATATGACTCCTAGTCACCTCTTTCTTTGACAATTTTAGAGAACCAATGAAACAATTAAAAGGTCTTCATAAAAGAAAACTTGTGTGAGATTTACGTATCGTTTTGAACGCGATAGTCATGGGATTGCTCCTTTTGATGCTAATCAAACTAGAACGTACTAATAGGACTCATAATCACCTTTTTCTTTGACAAATTGAGAGAACCAATGAAACAATAAAAATATCTCCCTAAATGAAGACTTGTGTGAGATGTGCGCATCATTTTGAACGCGATAGTAATGAGATTGCTCCTTTTAATACCAATCAAACTAGAACGAAAAAATAGGACTCGCAACCACCTCATTCTTAGACAATTTGAGAGAACCTATGAAACATTTAGAAGGTCTCCTTAAATGAAGACTTGAGTGAGAAGTACGCATCGTTTGAATGTGATAGTCATGTGATTGCTCCTTTTGATGCTAATCAAACTAGAACGAAGTAATAGGACTCTTAATCACCTTTTTCTTTAACAATTTAATAGATCCAATGAAACAATAAAAATGTCTCCACATATGAAGGACTTGGGTGAGATGTACGCATCATTTTAAACGGGATAGTTATATGGCATTGTTCTTTTAATGCAAATAAATCTAGAACGAAGAAAAAGGACTCTTAACTTTATTTGACAATTTGAGACAACCAATGAAACAATAAGAAGGTCAGCTACATGAAGACTTGTGTGAGAATGTGCGCATCGTTTCGAAAGCGATAGCCATTAAATTACTCCTTTTGATACTAATCAAACTAGGACGAACTAATAGAATTCCTAATCACCTATTTCTTTGACAATTTTAGAGAACCAATGAAACAATAAGAAGGTCTCCCTAAATGAAGTCTTGTGTGAGATGTACGTATCGTTTCGAACATGATAGCCATGGGATTGCTCCTTTTGATGCTAATTAAACTAGAACGAAGTAATATGACTCCTAGTCACCTCTTTCTTTGACAATTTTAGAGAACCAATGAAACAATTAAAAGGTCTTCATAAAAGAAAACTTGTGTGAGATTTACGTATCGTTTTGAACGCGATAGTCATGGGATTGCTCCTTTTGATGCTAATCAAACTAGAACGTACTAATAGGACTCATAATCACCTTTTTCTTTGACAAATTGAGAGAACCAATGAAACAATAAAAATATCTCCCTAAATGAAGACTTGTGTGAGATGTGCGCATCATTTTGAACGCGATAGTAATGAGATTGCTCCTTTTAATACCAATCAAACTAGAACGAAAAAATAGGACTCGCAACCACCTCATTCTTAGACAATTTGAGAGAACCTATGAAACATTTAGAAGGTCTCCTTAAATGAAGACTTGAGTGAGAAGTACGCATCGTTTTGAATGTGATAGTCATGTGATTGCTCCTTTTGATGCTAATCAAACTAGAACGAAGTAATAGGACTCTTAATCACCTTTTTCTTTAACAATTTAATAGATCCAATGAAACAATAAAAATGTCTCCATATATGAAGGACTTGGGTGAGATGTACGCATCATTTTAAACGGGATAGTTATATGGCATTGTTCTTTTTAATGCAAATAAATCTAGAACGAAGAAAAAGGACTCTTAACTTTATTTGACAATTTGAGACAACCAATGAAACAATAAGAAGGTCAGCTACATGAAGACTTGTGTGAGAATGTGCGCATCGTTTCGAAAGCGATAGCCATTAAATTACTCCTTTTGATACTAATCAAACTAGGACGAACTAATAGAATTCCTAATCACCTATTTCTTTGACAATTTTAGAGAACCAATGAAACAATAAGAAGGTCTCCCTAAATGAAGTCTTGTGTGAGATGTACGTATCGTTTCGAATGTGATAGTCATCGGATTGCCCCTTTTGATGCCAATCTAGCTTGAACGAAGTAATAGAACTCGTAATCACCTCATTCTTTGACAATTTGAGAGAACCTATGAAACAATTAGAAGGTCTCCCTAAATGAAGACTTGTGTAAGGATGTAGGCATCGTTTTGAACGTGATAATCATAGGATTGCTCTTTTGATGCTAATCAAACTAGAACGAAGTTATAGAACTACTAATCACCCCTTTCTTTGACAATTTGACAGAACCAATAAAACAATAAAAAAATGTCTCCCTAAATGAAGACTTGTTTGAGATTTGCGCATCGTTTTGAACGTGATAGTCATGAGATTGCTCGTTTTGATGCCAATAAAACTAAAACGAATAAATAGGACTCCTAATCTCCTATTTCTTTGACAATTTGAGACAACCAATGAAAAAAATAATTAGATCTTCCAACATGAAGACTTGTGAGAGATGTACGCATCGTTTTGAACATGATAGCCATGGGATTGCTCCTTTTGATGCTAATTAAACTAGAACGAAGTAATATGACTCCTAGTCACCTCTTTCTTTGACAATTTTAGAGAACCAATGAAACAATTAAAAGGTCTTCATAAAAGAAAACTTGTGTGAGATTTACGTATCGTTTTGAACGCGATAGTCATGGGATTGCTCCTTTTGATGCTAATCAAACTAGAACGTACTAATAGGACTCATAATCACCTTTTTCTTTGACAAATTGAGAGAACCAATGAAACAATAAAAATATCTCCCTAAATGAAGACTTGTGTGAGATGTGCGCATCATTTTGAACGCGATAGTAATGAGATTGCTCCTTTTAATACCAATCAAACTAGAACGAAAAAATAGGACTCGCAACCACCTCATTCTTAGACAATTTGAGAGAACCTATGAAACATTTAGAAGGTCTCCTTAAATGAAGACTTGAGTGAGAAGTACGCATCGTTTTGAATGTGATAGTCATGTGATTGCTCCTTTTGATGCTAATCAAACTAGAACGAAGTAATAGGACTCTTAATCACCTTTTTCTTTAACAATTTAATAGATCCAATGAAACAATAAAAATGTCTCCATATATGAAGGACTTGGGTGAGATGTACGCATCATTTTAAACGGGATAGTTATATGGCATTGTTCTTTTTAATGCAAATAAATCTAGAACGAAGAAAAAGGACTCTTAACTTTATTTGACAATTTGAGACAACCAATGAAACAATAAGAAGGTCAGCTACATGAAGACTTGTGTGAGAATGTGCGCATCGTTTCGAAAGCGATAGCCATTAAATTACTCCTTTTGATACTAATCAAACTAGGACGAACTAATAGAATTCCTAATCACCTATTTCTTTGACAATTTTAGAGAACCAATGAAACAATAAGAAGGTCTCCCTAAATGAAGTCTTGTGTGAGATGTACGTATCGTTTCGAATGTGATAGTCATCGGATTGCCCCTTTTGATGCCAATCTAGCTTGAACGAAGTAATAGAACTCGTAATCACCTCATTCTTTGACAATTTGAGAGAACCTATGAAACAATTAGAAGGTCTCCCTAAATGAAGACTTGTGTAAGGATGTAGGCATCGTTTTGAACGTGATAATCATAGGATTGCTCTTTTGATGCTAATCAAACTAGAACGAAGTTATAGAACTACTAATCACCCCTTTCTTTGACAATTTGACAGAACCAATAAAACAATAAAAAAATGTCTCCCTAAATGAAGACTTGTTTGAGATTTGCGCATCGTTTTGAACGTGATAGTCATGAGATTGCTCGTTTTGATGCCAATAAAACTAAAACGAATAAATAGGACTCCTAATCTCCTATTTCTTTGACAATTTGAGACAACCAATGAAAAAAATAATTAGATCTTCCAACATGAAGACTTGTGAGAGATGTACGCATCGTTTTGAACATGATAGCCATGGGATTGCTCCTTTTGATGCTAATTAAACTAGAACGAAGTAATATGACTCCTAGTCACCTCTTTCTTTGACAATTTTAGAGAACCAATGAAACAATTAAAAGGTCTTCATAAAAGAAAACTTGTGTGAGATTTACGTATCGTTTTGAACGCGATAGTCATGGGATTGCTCCTTTTGATGCTAATCAAACTAGAACGTACTAATAGGACTCATAATCACCTTTTTCTTTGACAAATTGAGAGAACCAATGAAACAATAAAAATATCTCCCTAAATGAAGACTTGTGTGAGATGTGCGCATCATTTTGAACGCGATAGTAATGAGATTGCTCCTTTTAATACCAATCAAACTAGAACGAAAAAATAGGACTCGCAACCACCTCATTCTTAGACAATTTGAGAGAACCTATGAAACATTTAGAAGGTCTCCTTAAATGAAGACTTGAGTGAGAAGTACGCATCGTTTTGAATGTGATAGTCATGTGATTGCTCCTTTTGATGCTAATCAAACTAGAACGAAGTAATAGGACTCTTAATCACCTTTTTCTTTAACAATTTAATAGATCCAATGAAACAATAAAAATGTCTCCACATATGAAGGACTTGGGTGAGATGTACGCATCATTTTAAACGGGATAGTTATATGGCATTGTTCTTTTTAATGCAAATAAATCTAGAACGAAGAAAAAGGACTCTTAACTTTATTTGACAATTTGAGACAACCAATGAAACAATAAGAAGGTCAGCTACATGAAGACTTGTGTGAGAATGTGCGCATCGTTTCGAAAGCGATAGCCATTAAATTACTCCTTTTGATACTAATCAAACTAGGACGAACTAATAGAATTCCTAATCACCTATTTCTTTGACAATTTTAGAGAACCAATGAAACAATAAGAAGGTCTCCCTAAATGAAGTCTTGTGTGAGATGTACGTATCGTTTCGAATGTGATAGTCATCGGATTGCCCCTTTTGATGCCAATCTAGCTTGAACGAAGTAATAGAACTCGTAATCACCTCATTCTTTGACAATTTGAGAGAACCTATGAAACAATTAGAAGGTCTCCCTAAATGAAGACTTGTGTAAGGATGTAGGCATCGTTTTGAACGTGATAATCATAGGATTGCTCTTTTGATGCTAATCAAACTAGAACGAAGTTATAGAACTACTAATCACCCCTTTCTTTGACAATTTGACAGAACCAATAAAACAATAAAAAAATGTCTCCCTAAATGAAGACTTGTTTGAGATTTGCGCATCGTTTTGAACGTGATAGTCATGAGATTGCTCGTTTTGATGCCAATAAAACTAAAACGAATAAATAGGACTCCTAATCTCCTATTTCTTTGACAATTTGAGACAACCAATGAAAAAAATAATTAGATCTTCCAACATGAAGACTTGTGAGAGATGTACGCATCGTTTTGAACATGATAGCCATGGGATTGCTCCTTTTGATGCTAATTAAACTAGAACGAAGTAATATGACTCCTAGTCACCTCTTTCTTTGACAATTTTAGAGAACCAATGAAACAATTAAAAGGTCTTCATAAAAGAAAACTTGTGTGAGATTTACGTATCGTTTTGAACGCGATAGTCATGGGATTGCTCCTTTTGATGCTAATCAAACTAGAACGTACTAATAGGACTCATAATCACCTTTTTCTTTGACAAATTGAGAGAACCAATGAAACAATAAAAATATCTCCCTAAATGAAGACTTGTGTGAGATGTGCGCATCATTTTGAACGCGATAGTAATGAGATTGCTCCTTTTAATACCAATCAAACTAGAACGAAAAAATAGGACTCGCAACCACCTCATTCTTAGACAATTTGAGAGAACCTATGAAACATTTAGAAGGTCTCCTTAAATGAAGACTTGAGTGAGAAGTACGCATCGTTTTGAATGTGATAGTCATGTGATTGCTCCTTTTGATGCTAATCAAACTAGAACGAAGTAATAGGACTCTTAATCACCTTTTTCTTTAACAATTTAATAGATCCAATGAAACAATAAAAATGTCTCCATATATGAAGGACTTGGGTGAGATGTACGCATCATTTTAAACGGGATAGTTATATGGCATTGTTCTTTTTAATGCAAATAAATCTAGAACGAAGAAAAAGGACTCTTAACTTTATTTGACAATTTGAGACAACCAATGAAACAATAAGAAGGTCAGCTACATGAAGACTTGTGTGAGAATGTGCGCATCGTTTCGAAAGCGATAGCCATTAAATTACTCCTTTTGATACTAATCAAACTAGGACGAACTAATAGAATTCCTAATCACCTATTTCTTTGACAATTTTAGAGAACCAATGAAACAATAAGAAGGTCTCCCTAAATGAAGTCTTGTGTGAGATGTACGTATCGTTTCGAATGTGATAGTCATCGGATTGCCCCTTTTGATGCCAATCTAGCTTGAACGAAGTAATAGAACTCGTAATCACCTCATTCTTTGACAATTTGAGAGAACCTATGAAACAATTAGAAGGTCTCCCTAAATGAAGACTTGTGTAAGGATGTAGGCATCGTTTTGAACGTGATAATCATAGGATTGCTCTTTTGATGCTAATCAAACTAGAACGAAGTTATAGAACTACTAATCACCCCTTTCTTTGACAATTTGACAGAACCAATAAAACAATAAAAAAATGTCTCCCTAAATGAAGACTTGTTTGAGATTTGCGCATCGTTTTGAACGTGATAGTCATGAGATTGCTCGTTTTGATGCCAATAAAACTAAAACGAATAAATAGGACTCCTAATCTCCTATTTCTTTGACAATTTGAGACAACCAATGAAAAAAATAATTAGATCTTCCAACATGAAGACTTGTGAGAGATGTACGCATCGTTTTGAACATGATAGCCATGGGATTGCTCCTTTTGATGCTAATTAAACTAGAACGAAGTAATATGACTCCTAGTCACCTCTTTCTTTGACAATTTTAGAGAACCAATGAAACAATTAAAAGGTCTTCATAAAAGAAAACTTGTGTGAGATTTACGTATCGTTTTGAACGCGATAGTCATGGGATTGCTCCTTTTGATGCTAATCAAACTAGAACGTACTAATAGGACTCATAATCACCTTTTTCTTTGACAAATTGAGAGAACCAATGAAACAATAAAAATATCTCCCTAAATGAAGACTTGTGTGAGATGTGCGCATCATTTTGAACGCGATAGTAATGAGATTGCTCCTTTTAATACCAATCAAACTAGAACGAAAAAATAGGACTCGCAACCACCTCATTCTTAGACAATTTGAGAGAACCTATGAAACATTTAGAAGGTCTCCTTAAATGAAGACTTGAGTGAGAAGTACGCATCGTTTTGAATGTGATAGTCATGTGATTGCTCCTTTTGATGCTAATCAAACTAGAACGAAGTAATAGGACTCTTAATCACCTTTTTCTTTAACAATTTAATAGATCCAATGAAACAATAAAAATGTCTCCACATATGAAGGACTTGGGTGAGATGTACGCATCATTTTAAACGGGATAGTTATATGGCATTGTTCTTTTTAATGCAAATAAATCTAGAACGAAGAAAAAGGACTCTTAACTTTATTTGACAATTTGAGACAACCAATGAAACAATAAGAAGGTCAGCTACATGAAGACTTGTGTGAGAATGTGCGCATCGTTTCGAAAGCGATAGCCATTAAATTACTCCTTTTGATACTAATCAAACTAGGACGAACTAATAGAATTCCTAATCACCTATTTCTTTGACAATTTTAGAGAACCAATGAAACAATAAGAAGGTCTCCCTAAATGAAGTCTTGTGTGAGATGTACGTATCGTTTCGAATGTGATAGTCATCGGATTGCCCCTTTTGATGCCAATCTAGCTTGAACGAAGTAATAGAACTCGTAATCACCTCATTCTTTGACAATTTGAGAGAACCTATGAAACAATTAGAAGGTCTCCCTAAATGAAGACTTGTGTAAGGATGTAGGCATCGTTTTGAACGTGATAATCATAGGATTGCTCTTTTGATGCTAATCAAACTAGAACGAAGTTATAGAACTACTAATCACCCCTTTCTTTGACAATTTGACAGAACCAATAAAACAATAAAAAAATGTCTCCCTAAATGAAGACTTGTTTGAGATTTGCGCATCGTTTTGAACGTGATAGTCATGAGATTGCTCGTTTTGATGCCAATAAAACTAAAACGAATAAATAGGACTCCTAATCTCCTATTTCTTTGACAATTTGAGACAACCAATGAAAAAAATAATTAGATCTTCCAACATGAAGACTTGTGAGAGATGTACGCATCGTTTTGAACATGATAGCCATGGGATTGCTCCTTTTGATGCTAATTAAACTAGAACGAAGTAATATGACTCCTAGTCACCTCTTTCTTTGACAATTTTAGAGAACCAATGAAACAATTAAAAGGTCTTCATAAAAGAAAACTTGTGTGAGATTTACGTATCGTTTTGAACGCGATAGTCATGGGATTGCTCCTTTTGATGCTAATCAAACTAGAACGTACTAATAGGACTCATAATCACCTTTTTCTTTGACAAATTGAGAGAACCAATGAAACAATAAAAATATCTCCCTAAATGAAGACTTGTGTGAGATGTGCGCATCATTTTGAACGCGATAGTAATGAGATTGCTCCTTTTAATACCAATCAAACTAGAACGAAAAAATAGGACTCGCAACCACCTCATTCTTAGACAATTTGAGAGAACCTATGAAACATTTAGAAGGTCTCCTTAAATGAAGACTTGAGTGAGAAGTACGCATCGTTTTGAATGTGATAGTCATGTGATTGCTCCTTTTGATGCTAATCAAACTAGAACGAAGTAATAGGACTCTTAATCACCTTTTTCTTTAACAATTTAATAGATCCAATGAAACAATAAAAATGTCTCCATATATGAAGGACTTGGGTGAGATGTACGCATCATTTTAAACGGGATAGTTATATGGCATTGTTCTTTTTAATGCAAATAAATCTAGAACGAAGAAAAAGGACTCTTAACTTTATTTGACAATTTGAGACAACCAATGAAACAATAAGAAGGTCAGCTACATGAAGACTTGTGTGAGAATGTGCGCATCGTTTCGAAAGCGATAGCCATTAAATTACTCCTTTTGATACTAATCAAACTAGGACGAACTAATAGAATTCCTAATCACCTATTTCTTTGACAATTTTAGAGAACCAATGAAACAATAAGAAGGTCTCCCTAAATGAAGTCTTGTGTGAGATGTACGTATCGTTTCGAATGTGATAGTCATCGGATTGCCCCTTTTGATGCCAATCTAGCTTGAACGAAGTAATAGAACTCGTAATCACCTCATTCTTTGACAATTTGAGAGAACCTATGAAACAATTAGAAGGTCTCCCTAAATGAAGACTTGTGTAAGGATGTAGGCATCGTTTTGAACGTGATAATCATAGGATTGCTCTTTTGATGCTAATCAAACTAGAACGAAGTTATAGAACTACTAATCACCCCTTTCTTTGACAATTTGACAGAACCAATAAAACAATAAAAAAATGTCTCCCTAAATGAAGACTTGTTTGAGATTTGCGCATCGTTTTGAACGTGATAGTCATGAGATTGCTCGTTTTGATGCCAATAAAACTAAAACGAATAAATAGGACTCCTAATCTCCTATTTCTTTGACAATTTGAGACAACCAATGAAAAAAATAATTAGATCTTCCAACATGAAGACTTGTGAGAGATGTACGCATCGTTTTGAACATGATAGCCATGGGATTGCTCCTTTTGATGCTAATTAAACTAGAACGAAGTAATATGACTCCTAGTCACCTCTTTCTTTGACAATTTTAGAGAACCAATGAAACAATTAAAAGGTCTTCATAAAAGAAAACTTGTGTGAGATTTACGTATCGTTTTGAACGCGATAGTCATGGGATTGCTCCTTTTGATGCTAATCAAACTAGAACGTACTAATAGGACTCATAATCACCTTTTCTTTGACAAATTGAGAGAACCAATGAAACAATAAAAATATCTCCCTAAATGAAGACTTGTGTGAGATGTGCGCATCATTTTGAACGCGATAGTAATGAGATTGCTCCTTTTAATACCAATCAAACTAGAACGAAAAAATAGGACTCGCAACCACCTCATTCTTAGACAATTTGAGAGAACCTATGAAACATTTAGAAGGTCTCCTTAAATGAAGACTTGAGTGAGAAGTACGCATCGTTTTGAATGTGATAGTCATGTGATTGCTCCTTTTGATGCTAATCAAACTAGAACGAAGTAATAGGACTCTTAATCACCTTTTTCTTTAACAATTTAATAGATCCAATGAAACAATAAAAATGTCTCCACATATGAAGGACTTGGGTGAGATGTACGCATCATTTTAAACGGGATAGTTATATGGCATTGTTCTTTTTAATGCAAATAAATCTAGAACGAAGAAAAAGGACTCTTAACTTTATTTGACAATTTGAGACAACCAATGAAACAATAAGAAGGTCAGCTACATGAAGACTTGTGTGAGAATGTGCGCATCGTTTCGAAAGCGATAGCCATTAAATTACTCCTTTTGATACTAATCAAACTAGGACGAACTAATAGAATTCCTAATCACCTATTTCTTTGACAATTTTAGAGAACCAATGAAACAATAAGAAGGTCTCCCTAAATGAAGTCTTGTGTGAGATGTACGTATCGTTTCGAATGTGATAGTCATCGGATTGCCCCTTTTGATGCCAATCTAGCTTGAACGAAGTAATAGAACTCGTAATCACCTCATTCTTTGACAATTTGAGAGAACCTATGAAACAATTAGAAGGTCTCCCTAAATGAAGACTTGTGTAAGGATGTAGGCATCGTTTTGAACGTGATAATCATAGGATTGCTCTTTTGATGCTAATCAAACTAGAACGAAGTTATAGAACTACTAATCACCCCTTTCTTTGACAATTTGACAGAACCAATAAAACAATAAAAAAATGTCTCCCTAAATGAAGACTTGTTTGAGATTTGCGCATCGTTTTGAACGTGATAGTCATGAGATTGCTCGTTTTGATGCCAATAAAACTAAAACGAATAAATAGGACTCCTAATCTCCTATTTCTTTGACAATTTGAGACAACCAATGAAAAAAATAATTAGATCTTCCAACATGAAGACTTGTGAGAGATGTACGCATCGTTTTGAACATGATAGCCATGGGATTGCTCCTTTTGATGCTAATTAAACTAGAACGAAGTAATATGACTCCTAGTCACCTCTTTCTTTGACAATTTTAGAGAACCAATGAAACAATTAAAAGGTCTTCATAAAAGAAAACTTGTGTGAGATTTACGTATCGTTTTGAACGCGATAGTCATGGGATTGCTCCTTTTGATGCTAATCAAACTAGAACGTACTAATAGGACTCATAATCACCTTTTTCTTTGACAAATTGAGAGAACCAATGAAACAATAAAAATATCTCCCTAAATGAAGACTTGTGTGAGATGTGCGCATCATTTTGAACGCGATAGTAATGAGATTGCTCCTTTTAATACCAATCAAACTAGAACGAAAAAATAGGACTCGCAACCACCTCATTCTTAGACAATTTGAGAGAACCTATGAAACATTTAGAAGGTCTCCTTAAATGAAGACTTGAGTGAGAAGTACGCATCGTTTTGAATGTGATAGTCATGTGATTGCTCCTTTTGATGCTAATCAAACTAGAACGAAGTAATAGGACTCTTAATCACCTTTTTCTTTAACAATTTAATAGATCCAATGAAACAATAAAAATGTCTCCACATATGAAGGACTTGGGTGAGATGTACGCATCATTTTAAACGGGATAGTTATATGGCATTGTTCTTTTTAATGCAAATAAATCTAGAACGAAGAAAAAGGACTCTTAACTTTATTTGACAATTTGAGACAACCAATGAAACAATAAGAAGGTCAGCTACATGAAGACTTGTGTGAGAATGTGCGCATCGTTTCGAAAGCGATAGCCATTAAATTACTCCTTTTGATACTAATCAAACTAGGACGAACTAATAGAATTCCTAATCACCTATTTCTTTGACAATTTTAGAGAACCAATGAAACAATAAGAAGGTCTCCCTAAATGAAGTCTTGTGTGAGATGTACGTATCGTTTCGAATGTGATAGTCATCGGATTGCCCCTTTTGATGCCAATCTAGCTTGAACGAAGTAATAGAACTCGTAATCACCTCATTCTTTGACAATTTGAGAGAACCTATGAAACAATTAGAAGGTCTCCCTAAATGAAGACTTGTGTAAGGATGTAGGCATCGTTTTGA
>JAINUT010001272.1:0-105173 GCA_020205555.1 Panax stipuleanatus
CATCATTTTGAACGCGATAGTAATGGGATTGCTCCTTTTAATACCAATCAAACTAGAACGAAAAAATAGGACTCGTAACCACCTCATTCTTAGACAATTTGAGAGAACCTATGAAACAATTACAAGGTCTCCTTAAATGAAGACTTGAGTGAGATGTACGCATCGTTTTGAACGTGATAGTCATGAGATTGCTCGTTTTGATGTCAATAAAACTAAAACGAATAAATAGGACTCCTAATCTCCTAGTTCTTTGACAATTTGAGACAACCAATGAAAAAAGTTAAGAAGATCTTCCAACATGAAGATTTGTGAGAGATGTACGCATCGTTTTGAAAGTGATAACCATGGGATTGCTCCTTTTGATGCTAATTAAACTAGAACGAAGTAATATGACTCCTAATCACCTCTTTTTTGACAATTTTAGAGAACCAATGAAACAATTAAAAGGTCTTCATAAAAGAAAATTTGTGTGAGATTTACGCATCGTTTTGAACGCGATAGGCATGGGATTGCTCCTTTTGATGCTAATCAAACTAGAACGAACTAATAGGACTATAATCACCTCTTTCTTTGACAAATTGAGAGAACCAATGAAACAATAAAAATATCTCCCTAAATGAAGACTTGTGTGAGATGTGCGCATCATTTTGAACGCGATAGTAATGGGATTGCTCCTTTTAATACCAATCAAACTAGAACGAAAAAATAGGACTCGTAACCACCTCATTCTTAGACAATTTGAGAGAACGTATGAAACAATTAGAAGGTCTCCTTAAATGAAGACTTGTGTGAGATGTACGCATCGTTTTGAACGTGATAGTCATGTGATTGCTCCTTTTGATACTAATCAAACTAGAACGAAGTAATAGGACTTTTAATCACCTTTTTCTTTAACAATTTAGTAGATCCAATGAAATAATAAAAATGTCTCCATATATGAAGGACTTGGGTGAGATGTACGCATCATTTTAAACGGGATAGTTATATGGCATTGCTCCTTTTCATGCAAATAAATCTAGATCGTAGAAAAAGGACTCTTAATTTTATTTGACAATTTGAGGCAACAAATGAAACAATAAGAAGGTTAGCTACATGAAGAGTTGTGTGAGATGTACGCATCGTTTCGAAAGCGATAGGCATTAAATTACTCCTTTTGATGCTAATCAAACTAGAACGAACTAATAGAATTCCTAATCACCTATTTCTTTGACAATTTTAGAGAACCAATGAAACAATAAGAAGGTCTCCCTAAATGAAGTCTTGTGTGAGATGTACGTATCGTTTTGAATGTGATAGTCATCGGATTGCCCCTTTTGATGCCAATCTAACTTGAACGAAGTAATAGAACTCGTAATCACCTCATTCTTTGACAATTTGAGAGAACCTATGAAACAATTAGAAGGTCTCCCTAAATGAAGACTTGTGTAAGGATGCACGCTTCGTTTTGAACATGATAATCATAGGATTGCTCTTTTTGACGCTAATCAAACTAGAACGAAGTTATAGAACTACTAAACACCCCTTTCTTTGACAATTTGACAGAACTAATAAAAAAATAAAAAAATGTCTCCCTAAATGAAGACTTGTTTGAGATTTGTGCATCGTTTTGAACGTGATAGTCATGAGATTGCTCGTTTTGATGCCAATAAAACTAAAATGAATAAATAGTACTCCTAATCTCCTATTTCATTGACAATTTGACACAGCCAATGCAAAAAATAAGAAGATCTTCCAACATGAAGACTTGTGAGAGATGTACGCATCGTTTTGAACGTGATAGCCATGGGATTGTTCCTTTGGATGCTAATTAAACTAGAATGAAATAATATGACTCCTAATCACCTCTTTCTTTGACAATTTTAGAGAACCAATGAAACAATTAAAAGGTCTTCATAAAAGAAAACTTGTGTGAAATTTACGCATCGTTTTGAACGCGATAGTCATGGGATTGCTCCTTTTGATGCTAATCAAACTAGAACGAACTTATAGGACTCATAATCACCTCTTTCTTTGACAAGTTGAGAGACCCAATGAAACAATAAAAATATCTCTCTAAATGAAGACTTGTGTGAGATATGCGCATCATTTTGAACGCTATAGTAATGGGATTGCTCCTTTTAATTCCAATCAAACTAGAACGAAAAAATAGGACTCGTAACCACCTCATTCTTAGACAATTTGAGAGAACCTATGAAACAATTAGAAGGTCTCCTTAAATGAAGACTTGAGTAAAATGTACGCATCGTTTTGAACGTGATAGTCATGAGATTGCTCGTTTTGATGCCAATAAAACTAAAACGAATAAATAGGACTCCTAATCTCCTATTTCTTTGACAATTTGAGACAACCAATGAAACAAATAAGAAAATCTTCCAACATGAAGATTTGTGAGAGATGTACGCATCGTTTTGAACGTGATAGCCATGGGATTGCACCTTTTGATGCTAATTAAACTAGAACGAAGTAATCTGACTTCTAATCACCTCTTTCTTTGACAATTTTAGAGAACCAATGAAACAATTAAAAGGTCTTCATAAAGAAAACTTGTGTGAGATTTACGCATCGTTTTGAACGCGATAGTCATGGGATTGCTCCTTTTGATGCTAATCAAACTAGAACGAACTAATAGGACTCATAATCTCCGCTTTCTTTGACAAATTGAGCGAACCAATGAAACAATAAAAATATCTCCCTAAATGAAGACTTGTGTGAGATGTGCGTATCATTTTGAACGCGATAGTAATGGGATTGCTCCTTTTAATAGCAATCAAACTAGAACAAAAAAATAGGACTCGTAACCACCTCATTCTTAGACAATTTGAGAGAACCTATGAAACAATTAGAAGGTCTCCTAAATGAAGACTTGAGTGAGATGTACGCATCGTTTTGAACGTGATATTCATGTGATTTCTCCTTTTGATGCTAATCAAACTAGAACGAAGTAATAAGACACTTAATCACCTTTTTCTTTAACAATTTAGTAGATCCAATGAAAAAATAAAAATGTCTCCATATATGAAGGACTTGGGTGAGATGTACGCATCATTTTAAACGGGATAGTTATATGGCATTGCTCCTTTTAATGCAAATAAATGTAGAACTTAGAAAAAGGACTCTTAATTTTATTTGACAATTTGAGACAACCAATGAAACAATAAGAAGGTTAGCTACATGAAGAGTTGTGTGAGATGTACGCATCGTTTCGAAAGCGATAGGCATTAAATTACTCCTTTTGATGCTAATCAAACTAGAACGAACTAATAGAATTCCTAATCACCTATTTCTTTGACAATTTTAGAGAACCAATGAAACAATAAGAAGGTCTCCCTAAATGAAGCCTTGTGTGAGATGTACGTATTGTTTCGAATGTGATAGTCATCGGATTGCCCCTTTTGATGCTAATCTAACTTGAACGAAGTAATAGAACTCGTAATCACCTCATTCTTTGACAATTTGAGAGAACCTATGAAACAATTAGAAGGTCTCCCTAAATGAAGACTTGTGTAAGGATGCACGCTTCGTTTTGAACGTGATAATCATAGGATTGCTCTTTTTGACGCTAATCAAACTAGAACGAAGTTATAGAACTACTAATCACCCCTTTCTTTGATAATTTGACAGAACTAATAAAAAAATAAAAAAATATCTCCCTAAATGAAGACTTGTTTGAGATTTGTGCATCGTTTTGAACGTGATAGTCATGAGATTGCTCGTTTTGATGCCAAGAAAACTAAAATGAATAAATAGGACTCCTAATCTCCTATTTCTTTGACAATTTGAGACAACCAATGCAAAAAATAAGAAGATCTTCCAACATGAAGACTTGTGAGAGATGTACGCATCGTTTTGAACGTGATAGCCATGGGATTGCTCCTTTGGAAGTTAATTAAACTAGAATGAAGTAATATGACTCCTAGTCACCTCTTTCTTTGACAATTTTAGAGAACCAATGATACAATTAAAAGGTCTTCATAAAAGAAAACTTGTGTGAGATTTACGCATCGTTTTGAACGCGATAGTCATGGGATTGCTCCTTTTGATGCTAATCAAACTAGAACGAACTTATAGGACTCATAATCACCTCTTTCTTTGACAAGTTGAGAGAACCAATGAAACAATAAAAATAACTCCCTAAATGAAGACTTGTGTGAGATGTGCGCATCATTTTGAACGCCATAGTAATGTGATTGCTCCTTTTAATACCAATCAAACTAGAACGAAAAAATAGGACTCGTAACCACCTCATTCTTAGACAATTTGAGAGAACCTATGAAACAATTAGAAGGTCTCCTTAAATGAAGACTTGAGTGAGATGTACGCATCGTTTTGAACGTGATAGTCATGAGATTGCTCGTTTTGATGTCAATAAAACTAAAACGAATATAAATAGGACTCCCAATCTCCTAGTTCTTTGACAATTTGAGACAACCAATGAAAAAGTTAAGAAGATCTTCCAACATGAAGATTTGTGAGAGATGTACGCATCGTTTTGAAAGTGATAACCATGGGATTGCTCCTTTTGATGCTAATTAAACTAGAACGAAGTAATATGACTCCTAATCACCTCTTTTTTTTGACAATTTTAGAGAACCAATGAAACAATTAAAAGGTCTTCATAAAAGAAAATTTGTGTGAGATTTACGCATCGTTTTGAACGCGATAGTCATGGGATTGCTCCTTTTGATGCTAATCAAACTAGAACGAACTAATAGGACTCATAATCACCTCTTTCTTTGACAAATTGAGAGAAACCAATGAAACAATAAAAATATCTCCCTAAATGAAGACTTGTGTGAGATGTGCGTATCATTTTGAACGCGATAGTAATGGGATTGCTCCTTTTAATACCAATCAAACTAGAACGAAAAAATAGGACTCGTAACCACCTCATTCTTAGACAATTTGAGAGAACCTATGAAACAATTAGAAGGTCTCCTTAAATGAAGACTTGTCTGAGATGTACGCATCGTTTTGAACGTGATAGTCATGTGATTGCTCCTTTTGATGCTAATCAAACTAGAACGAAGTAATAGGACTCTTAATCACATTTTTCTTTAACAATTTAGTAGATCCAATGAAACAATAAAAATGTCTCCATATATGAAGGACTTGGGTGAGATGTACGCATCATTTTAAACGGGATAGTTATATGGCATTGCTCCTTTTCATGCAAATAAATCTAGATCGTAGAAAAAGGACTCTTAATTTTATTTGACAATTTGAGGCAACAAATGAAACAATAAGAAGGTTAGCTACATGAAGAGTTGTGTGAGATGTACGCATCGTTTCGAAAGCGATAGGCATTAAATTACTCCTTTTGATGCTAATCAAACTAGAACGAACTAATAGAATTCCTAATCACCTATTTCTTTGACAATTTTAGAGAACCAATGAAACAATAAGAAGGTCTCCCTAAATGAAGTCTTGTTTGAGATGTACGTATCGTTTCGAATGTGATTGTCATCGGATTGCCCCTTTTGATGCCAATCTAACTTGAACAAAGTAATAGAACTCGTAATCACCTCATTCTTTGACAATTTGAGAGAACCTATGAAACAATTAGAATGTCTCCCTAAATGAAGACTTGTGTAAGGATGCACGCTTCGTTTTGAACATGATAATCATAGGATTGCTCTTTTTGACGCTAATCAAACTAGAACGAAGTTATAGAACTACTGATCATCCCTTTCTTTGACAATTTGACAGAACTAATAAAAAAAAAATGTCTCCCTAAATGAAGACTTGTTTGAGATTTGTGCATCGTTTTGAACGTGATATTCATGAGATTGCTCGTTTTGATGCCAATAAAACTAAAATGAATAAATAGTACTCCTAATCTCCTATTTCTTTGACAATTTGAGACAACCAATGCAAAAAATAAGAAGATCTTCCAACATGAAGACTTGTGAGAGATGTACGCATCGTTTTGAACGTGATAGCCATGGGATTGCTCCTTTCGATGCTAATTGAACTAGAATGAAGTAATATGACTCCTAATCACCTCTTTCTTTGACAATTTTAGAGAACCAATGAAACAATTAAAAGGTCTTCATAAAAGAAAACTTGTGTGAGATTTACGCATCGTTTTGAACGCGATAGTCATGGGATTGCTCCTTTTGATGCTAATCAAACTAGAACGAACTTATAGGACTCATAATCACCTCTTTCTTTGACAAGTTGAGAGACCCAATGAAACAATAAAAATATCTCCCTAAATGAAGACTTGTGTGAGATATGCGCATCATTTTGAACGCGATAGTAATGGGATTGCTCCTTTTAATTCCAATCAAACTAGAACGAAAAAATAGGACTCGTAACCACCTCATTCTTAGACAATTTGAGAGAACCTATGAAACAATTAGAAGGTCTCCTTAAATGAAGACTTGAGTAAAATGTACGCATCGTTTTGAACGTGATAGTCATGAGATTGCTCGTTTTGATGCCAATAAAACTAAAACGAATAAATAGGACTCCTAATCTCCTATTTCTTTGACAATTTGAGACAACCAATGAAACAAATAAGAAAATCCTCCAACATGAAGACTTGTGAGAGTTGTACGCATCGTTTTGAACGTGATAGCCATGGGATTGCTCCTTTTGAGGCTAATTAAACTAGAACGAAGTAATATGACTTCTAATCACGTCTTTCTTTGACAATTTTAGAGAACCAATGAAACAATTAAAAGGTCTTCATAAAAGAAAACTTGTGTGAGATTTACGCATCGTTTTGAACGCGATAGTCATGGGATTGCTCCTTTTGATGCTAATCAAACTAGAACGAACTAATAGGACTCATAATCACCGCTTTCTTTGACAAATTGAGCGAACCAATGAAACAATAAAAATATCTCCCTAAATGAAGACTTGTGTGAGATGTGCGTATCATTTTGAACGCGATAGTAATGGGATTGCTCCTTTTAATACCAATCAAACTAGAACGAAAAAATAGGACTCGTAACCACCTCATTCTTAGACAATTTGAGAGAACCTATGAAACAATTAGAAGGTCTCCTTAAATGAAGACTTGAGTGAGATGTACGCATCGTTTTGAACGTGATTGTCATGTGATTGCTCCTTTTGATGCTAATCAAACTAGAACGAAGTAATAGGACTCTTAATCACCTTTTTCTTTAACAATTTAGAAGATCCAATGAAACAATAAAAATGTCTCCATATATGAAGGACATGGGTGATTGCTCTTTTTAATACCAATCAAACTAGAACGAAAAAATAAGACTCGCAACCACCTCATTCTTAGACAATTTGAGAGAACCTATGAAACATTTAGAAGGTCTCCTTAAATGAAGACTTGAGTGAGAAGTACGCATTGTTTTGAATGTGATAGTCATGTGATTGCTCCTTTTGATGCTAATCAAACTAGAACGAAGTAATAGGACTCTTAATCACCTTTTTCTTTAACAATTTAGTAGATCCAATGAAACAATAAAAATGTCTCCATATATGAAGGACTTGGGTGAGATGTACGCATCATTTTAAACGGGATAGTTATATGGCATTGCTCCTTTTCATGCAAATAAATCTAGATCGTAGAAAAAGGACTCTTAATTTTATTTGACAATTTGAGGCAACTAATGAAACAATAAGAAGGTTAGCTACATGAAGACTTGTGTGAGATGTACGCATCGTTTCGAAAGCGATAGGCATTAAATTACTCCTTTTGATGCTAATCAAACTAGAACGAACTAATAGAATTCCTAATCACCTATTTCTTTGACAATTTTAGGAACCAATGAAACAATAAGAAGGTCTCCCTAAATGAAGTCTTGTGTGAGATGTACGTATCGTTTCGAATGTGATAGTCATCGGATTGCCCCTTTTGATGCCAATCTAACTTGAACGAAGTAATAGAACACGTAATCACCTCATTCTTTGACAATTTGAGAGAACCTATGAAACAATTAGAAGGTCTCCCTAAATGATGACTTATGTATGGATGTACGCATCGTTTTGAACGTGATAATCATAGGATTGCTCTTTTTGACGCTAATCAAACTAGAACGAAGTTATAGAACTACTAATCACCCCTTTCTTTGACAATTTAACAGAACTAATAAAAAAATAAAAAAATATCTCCCTAAATGAAGACTTGTTTGAGATTTGCGCATCGTTTTGAACGCGATAGTCATAAGATTGCTCGTTTTGATGCCAATAAAACTAAAACGAATAATAGACTCCTAATCTCCTATTTCTTTGACAATTTGAGACAACCAATGAAAAAAATAAGAAGATCTTCCAACATGAAGACTTGTGAGAGATGTACGCATCGTTTTGAACGTGATAGCCATGGGATTGTTCCTTTGGATGCTAATTAAACTAGAATGAAGTTATATGACTCCTAATCACCTCTTTCATTGACAATTTTAGAGAACCAATGAAACAATTAAAAGGCCTTCATATAAGAAAACTTGTGTGAGATTTATGCATCGTTTTGAACGCGATAGTCATGGGATTGCTCCTTTTGATGCTAATCAAACTAGAACGAACTTATAGGACTCATAATCACCTCTTTCTTTGACAAGTTGAGAGACCCAATGAAACAATAAAAATATCTCCCTAAGTGAAGACTTGTGTGAGATATGCGCATCATTTTGAACGCGATAGTAATGGGATTGCTCCTTTTAATTCCAATCAAACTGGAACGAAAAAATAGGACTCGTAACCTCCTCATTCTTAGACAATTTGAGAGAACCTATGAAACAATTAGAAGGTCTCCTTAAATGAAGACTTGAGTAAAATGTACGCATCGTTTTGAACGTGATAGTCATGAGATTGCTCGTTTTGATGCCAATAATGCTAAAACGAATAAATAGGACTCCTAATCTCCTATTTCTTTGACAATTTGAGACAACCAATGAAACAAATAAGAAGATCTTCCAACATGAAGACTTGTGAGAGATGTACGCATCGTTTTGAACGTGATAGCCATGGGATTGCTGCTTTGGATGCTAATTAAACTAGAATGAAGTAATATGACTCCTAATCACCTCTTTCTTTGACAATTTTAGAGAACCAATGAAACAATTAAAAGGTCTTCATAAAAGAAAACTTGTGTGAGATTTACGCATCGTTTTGAACGCGATAGTCATGGGATTGCTCCTTTTGATGCTAATCAAACTAGAACGAACTAATAGGACTCATAATCACCTCTTTCTTTGACAAATTGAGAGAACCAATGAAACAATAAAAATATCTCCCTAAATGAAGACTTGTGTGACATGTGCGTATCATTTTGAACGCGATAGTAATGGGATTGCTCCTTTTAATACCAATCAAACTAGAACGAAAAAATAGGACTCGTAACCACCTCATTCTTAGACAATTTGAGAGAACCTATGAAACAATTAGAAGGTCTCCTTAAATGAAGACTTGTGTGAGATGTACGCATCGTTTTGAAAGTGATAGTCATGTGATTGCTCCTTTTGATGCTAATCAAACTAGAACGAAGTAATAGGACTCTTAATCACCTTTTTCTTTAACAATTTAGAAGATCCAATGAAACAATAAAAATGTCTCCATATATGAAGGACATGGGTGATTGCTCTTTTAATACCAATCAAACTAGAACGAAAAAATTAGACTCGCAACCACCTCATTCTTAGACAATTTGAGAGAACCTATGAAACATTTAGAAGGTCTCCTTAAATGAAGACTTGAGTGAGAAGTACGCATTGTTTTGAATGTGATAGTCATGTGATTGCTCCTTTTGATGCTAATCAAACTAGAACGAAGTAATAGGACTCTTAATCACCTTTTTCTTTAACAATTTAGTAGATCCAATGAAACAATAAAAATGTCTCCATATATGAAGGACTTGGGTGAGATGTACGCATAATTTTAAACGGGATAGTTATATGGCATTGCTCCTTTTCATGCAAATAAATCTAGATCGTAGAAAAAGGACTCTTAATTTTATTTGACAATTTGAGGCAACCAATGAAACAATAAGAAGGTTAGCTACATGAAGACTTGTGTGAGATGTACGCATCGTTTCGAAAGCGATAGGCATTAAATTACTCCTTTTGATGCTAATCAAACTAGAACGAACTAATAGAATTCCTAATCACCTATTTCTTTGACAATTTTAGAGAACCAATGAAACAATAAGAAGGTCTCCCTAAATGAAGTCTTGTGTGAGATGTACGTATCGTTTCAAATGTGATAGTCATCGGATTGCCCCTTTTGATGCCAATCTAACTTGAACGAAGTAATAGAACACGTAATCACCTCATTCTTTGACAATTTGAGAGAACCTATGAAACAATTAGAAGGTCTCCCTAAATGATGACTTATGTAAGGATGTACGCATCGTTTTGAACGTGATAATCATAGGATTGCTCTTTTTGATGCTAATCAAACTAGAACGAAGTTATAGAACTACTAATCACCCCTTTCTTTGACAATTTGACAGAACTAATAAAAAAATAAAAAAATATCTCCCTAAATGAAGACTTGTTTGAGATTTGCGCATCGTTTTGAACGCGATAGTCATAAGATTGCTCGTTTTGATGCCAATAAAACTAAAACGAATAAATAGACTCCTAATCTCCTATTTCTTTGACAATTTGAGACAACCAATGAAAAAAATAAGAAGATCTTCCAACATGAAGACTTGTGAGAGATGTACGCATCGTTTTGAACGTGATAGCCATGGGATTGTTCCTTTGGATGCTAATTAAACTAGAATGAAGTAATATGACTCCTAATCACCTCTTTCATTGACAATTGTAGAGAACCAATGAAACAATTAAAAGGCCTTCATATAAGAAAACTTGTGTGAGATTTATGCATCGTTTTGAACGCGATAGTCATGGGATTGCTCCTTTTGATGCTAATCAAACTAGAACGAACTTATAGGACTCATAATCACCTCTTTCTTTGACAAGTTGAGAGACCCAATGAAACAATAAAAATATCTCCCTAAGTGAAGACTTGTGTGAGATATGCGCATCATTTTGAACGCGATAGTAATGGGATTGCTCCTTTTAATTCCAATCAAACTGGAACGAAAAAATAGGACTCGTAACCTCCTCATTCTTAGACAATTTGAGAGAACCTATGAAACAATTAGAAGGTCTCCTTAAATGAAGACTTGAGTAAAATGTACGCATCGTTTTGAACGTGATAGTCATGAGATTGCTCGTTTTGATGCCAATAATGCTAAAACGAATAAATAGGACTCCTAATCTCCTATTTCTTTGACAATTTGAGACAACCAATGAAACAAATAAGAAGATCTTCCAACATGAAGACTTGTGAGAGATGTACGCATCGTTTTGAACGTGATAGCCATGGGATTGCTGCTTTGGATGCTAATTAAACTAGAATGAAGTAATATGACTCCTAATCACCTCTTTCTTTGACAATTTTAGAGAACCAATGAAACAATTAAAAGGTCTTCATAAAAGAAAACTTGTGTGAGATTTACGCATCGTTTTGAACGCGATAGTCATGGGATTGCTCCTTTTGATGCTAATCAAACTAGAACGAACTAATAGGACTCATAATCACCTCTTTCTTTGACAAATTGAGAGAACCAATGAAACAATAAAAATATCTCCCTAAATGAAGACTTGTGTGAGATGTGCGTATCATTTTGAACGCGATAGTAATGGGATTGCTCCTTTTAATACCAATCAAACTAGAACGAAAAAATAGGACTCGTAACCACCTCATTCTTAGACAATTTGAGAGAACCTATGAAACAATTAGAAGGTCTCCTTAAATGAAGACTTGTGTGAGATGTACGCATCGTTTTGAAAGTGATAGTCATGTGATTGCTCCTTTTGATGCTAATCAAACTAGAACGAAGTAATAGGACTCTTAATCACCTATTTCTTTAACAATTTAGAAGATCCAATGAAACAATAAAAATGTCTCCATATATGAAGGACATGGGTGATTGCTCTTTTTAATACCAATCAAACTAGAACGAAAAAATAAGACTCGCAACCACCTCATTCTTAGACAATTTGAGAGAACCTATGAAACATTTAGAAGGTCTCCTTAAATGAAGACTTGAGTGAGAAGTACGCATTGTTTTGAATGTGATAGTCATGTGATTGCTCCTTTTGATGCTAATCAAACTAGAACGAAGTAATAGGACTCTTAATCACCTTTTTCTTTAACAATTTAGTAGATCCAATGAAACAATAAAAATGTCTCCATATATGAAGGACTTGGGTGAGATGTACGCATAATTTTAAACGGGATAGTTATATGGCATTGCTCCTTTTCATGCAAATAAATCTAGATCGTAGAAAAAGGACTCTTAATTTTATTTGACAATTTGAGGCAACCAATGAAACAATAAGAAGGTTAGCTACATGAAGACTTGTGTGAGATGTACGCATCGTTTCGAAAGCGATAGGCATTAAATTACTCCTTTTGATGCTAATCAAACTAGAACGAACTAATAGAATTCCTAATCACCTATTTCTTTGACAATTTTAGAGAACCAATGAAACAATAAGAAGGTCTCCCTAAATGAAGTCTTGTGTGAGATGTACGTATCGTTTCGAATGTGATAGTCATCGGATTGCCCCTTTTGATGCCAATCTAACTTGAACGAAGTAATAGAACACGTAATCACCTCATTCTTTGACAATTTGAGAGAACCTATGAAACAATTAGAAGGTCTCCCTAAATGATGACTTATGTAAGGATGTACGCATCGTTTTGAACGTGATAATCATAGGATTGCTCTTTTTGATGCTAATCAAACTAGAACGAAGTTATAGAACTACTAATCACCCCTTTCTTTGACAATTTGACAGAACTAATAAAAAAATAAAAAAATATCTCCCTAAATGAAGACTTGTTTGAGATTTGCGCATCGTTTTGAACGCGATAGTCATAAGATTGCTCGTTTTGATGCCAATAAAACTAAAACGAATAAATAGACTCCTAATCTCCTATTTCTTTGACAATTTGAGACAACCAATGAAAAAAATAAGAAGATCTTCCAACATGAAGACTTGTGAGAGATGTACGCATCGTTTTGAACGTGATAGCCATGGGATTGTTCCTTTGGATGCTAATTAAACTAGAATGAAGTAATATGACTCCTAATCACCTCTTTCATTGACAATTTTAGAGAACCAATGAAACAATTAAAAGGCCTTCATATAAGAAAACTTGTGTGAGATTTATGCATCGTTTTGAACGCGATAGTCATGGGATTGCTCCTTTTGATGCTAATCAAACTAGAACGAACTTATAGGACTCATAATCACCTCTTTCTTTGACAAGTTGAGAGACCCAATGAAACAATAAAAATATCTCCCTAAGTGAAGACTTGTGTGAGATATGCGCATCATTTTGAACGCGATAGTAATGGGATTGCTCCTTTTAATTCCAATCAAACTGGAACGAAAAAATAGGACTCGTAACCTCCTCATTCTTAGACAATTTGAGAGAACCTATGAAACAATTAGAAGGTCTCCTTAAATGAAGACTTGAGTAAAATGTACGCATCGTTTTGAACGTGATAGTCATGAGATTGCTCGTTTTGATGCCAATAATGCTAAAACGAATAAATAGGACTCCTAATCTCCTATTTCTTTGACAATTTGAGACAACCAATGAAACAAATAAGAAGATCTTCCAACATGAAGACTTGTGAGAGATGTACGCATCGTTTTGAACGTGATAGCCATGGGATTGCTCCTTTGGATGCTAATTAAACTAGAATGAAGTAATATGACTCCTAATCACCTCTTTCTTTGACAATTTTAGAGAACCAGTGAAACAATTAAAAGGTATTCATAAAAGAAAACTTGTGTGAGATTTACGCATCGTTTTGAACGCGATAGTCATGGGATTGCTCCTTTTGATGCTAATCAAACTAGAACGAACTAATAGGACTCATAATCACCTCTTTCTTTGAAAAATTGAGAGAACCAATGAAACAATAAAAATATCTCCCTAAATGAAGACTTGTGTGAGATGTGCGTATCATTTTGAACGCGATAGTAATGGGATTGCTCCTTTTAATACCAATCAAACTAGAACGAAAAAATAGGACTCGTAACCACCTCATTCTTAGACAATTTGAGAGAACCTATGAAACAATTAGAAGGTCTCCTTAAATGAAGAATTGTGTGAGATGTACGCATCGTTTTGAAAGTGATAGTCATGTGATTGCTCCTTTTGATGCTAATCAAACTAGAACGAAGTAATAGGACTCTTAATCACCTTTTTCTTTAACAATTTAGAAGATCCAATGAAACAATAAAAATGTCTCCATATATGAAGGACATGGGTGATTGCTCTTTTTAATACCAATCAAACTAGAACGAAAAAATAAGACTCGCAACCACCTCATTCTTAGACAATTTGAGAGAACCTATGAAACATTTAGAAGGTCTCCTTAAATGAAGACTTGAGTGAGAAGTACGCATTGTTTTGAATGTGATAGTCATGTGATTGCTCCTTTTGATGCTAATCAAACTAGAACGAAGTAATAGGACTCTTAATCACCTTTTTCTTTAACAATTTAGTAGATCCAATGAAACAATAAAAATGTCTCCATATATGAAGGACTTGGGTGAGATGTACGCATAATTTTAAACGGGATAGTTATATGGCATTGCTCCTTTTCATGCAAATAAATCTAGATCGTAGAAAATGGACTCTTAATTTTATTTGACAATTTGAGGCAACCAATGAAACAATAAGAAGGTTAGCTACATGAAGACTTGTGTGAGATGTACGCATCGTTTCGAAAGCGATAGGCATTAAATTACTCCTTTTGATGCTAATCAAACTAGAACGAACTAATAGAATTCCTAATCACCTATTTCTTTGACAATTTTAGAGAACCAATGAAACAATAAGAAGGTCTCCCTAAATGAAGTCTTGTGTGAGATGTACGTATCGTTTCGAATGTGATAGTCATCGGATTGCCCCTTTTGATGCCAATCTAACTTGAACGAAGTAATAGAACACGTAATCACCTCATTCTTTGACAATTTGAGAGAACCTATGAAACAATTAGAAGGTCTCCCTAAATGATGACTTATGTAAGGATGTACGCATCGTTTTGAACGTGATAATCATAGGATTGCTCTTTTTGACGCTAATCAAACTAGAACGAAGTTATAGTACTACTAATCACCCCTTTCTTTGACAATTTGACAGAACTAATAATAAAATAAAAAAATATCTCCCTAAATGAAGACTTGTTTGAGATTTGCGCATCGTTTTGAACGCGATAGTCATAAGATTGCTCGTTTTGATGCCAATAAAACTAAAACGAATAAATAGACTCCTAATCTCCTATTTCTTTGACAATTTGAGACAACCAATGAAAAAAATAAGAAGATCTTCCAACATGAAGACTTGTGAGAGATGTACGCATCGTTTTGAACTTGATAGTCATGAGATTGCTCGTTTTGACGCCAATAAAACTAAAATGAATAAATAGGACTCCTAATCTCCTATTTCTTTGACAATTTGAGACAACCAATGCAAAAAATAAGAAGATCTTCCAACATGAAGACTTGTGAGAGATGTACGCATCGTTTTGAACGTGATAGCCATGGGATTGTTCCTTTGGATGCTAATTAAACTAGAATGAAGTAATATAACTCCTAATCACCTCTTTCTTTAACAATTTTAGAGAACCAATGAAACAATTAAAAGGTCTTCATAAAAGAAAACTTGTGTGAGATTTACGCATCGTTTTGAACGCGATAGTCATGGGATTGCTCCTTTTGATGCTAATCAAACTAGAACGAACTTATAGGACTCATAATCACCTCTTTCTTTGACAAGTTGAGAGACCCAATGAAACAATAAAAATATCTCCCTAAATGAAGACTTGTGTGAGATATGCGCATCATTTTGAACGCGATAGTAATGGGATTGCTCCTTTTAATTCCAATCAAACTAGAACGAAAAAATAGGACTCGTAACCACCTCATTCTTAGACAATTTGAGAGAACCTATGAAACAATTAGAAGGTCTCCTTAAATGAAGACTTGAGTAAAATGTACGCATCGTTTTGAACGTGATAGTCATGAGATTGCTCGTTTTGATGCCAATAAAACTAAAACGAATAAATAGGACTCCTAATCTCCTATTTCTTTGACAATTTGAGACAACCAATGAAACAAATAAGAAAATCTTCCAACATGAAGACTTGTGAGAGATGTACGCATCGTTTTGAACGTGATCGCCATGGGATTGCTCCTTTTGAGGCTAATTAAACTAGAACGAATTAATATGACTTCTAATCACCTCTTTCTTTGACAATTTTAGAGAACCAATGAAACAATTAAAAGGTCTTCATAAAAGAAAACTTGTGTGAGATTTACGCATCGTTTTGAACGCGATAGTCATGGGATTGCTCCTTTTGATGCTAATCAAACTAGAACGAACTAATAGGACTCATAATCACCGCTTTCTTTGACAAATTGAGCGAACCAATGAAACAATAAAAATATCTCCCTAAATGAAGACTTGTGTGAGATGTGCGTATCATTTTGAACGCGATAGTAATGGGATTGCTCCTTTTAATACCAATCAAACTAGAACGAAAAAATAGGACTCGTAACCACCTCATTCTTAGACAATTTGAGAGAACCTATGAAACAATTAGAAGGTCTCCTTAAATGAAAACTTGTGTGAGATGTACGCATCGTTTTGAACGTGATAGTCATGTGATTGCTCCTTTTGATGCAAATCAAACTAGAACGAAGTAATAAGACTCTTAATCACCTTTTTCTTTAACAATTTAGTAGATCCAATGAAAAAATAAAAATGTCTCCATATATGAAGGACTTGGGTGAGATGTACGCATCATTTTAAACGGGATAGTTATATGGCATTGCTCCTTTTAATGCAAATAAATCTAGAACGTAGAAAAAGGACTCGTAATTTTATTTAACAATTTGAGAAAACCAATGAAACAATAAGAAGGTTAGCTACATGAAGACTTGTGTGAGATGTACGCATCGTTTCGAAAGCGATAGGCATTAAATTACTTCTTTTGATGCTAATCAAACTAGAACGAACTAATAGAATTCTTAATCACCTATTTCTTTGACAATTTTAGAGAACCAATGAAATAATAAGAAGGTCTCCCTAAATGAAGTCTTGTGTGAGATGTACGTATCGTTTCGAATGTGATAGTCATCCGATTTCCCCTTTTGATGCTAATCTAACTTGAACGAAGTAATAGAACTCGTAATCACCTCATTCTTTGACAATTTGAGAGAACCTATGAAACAATTAGAAGGTCTCCCTAAATGAAGACTTGTGTAAGGATGCACGCTTCGTTTTGAACGTGATAATAATAGGATTGCTCTTTTTGACGCTAATCAAACTAGAACGAAGTTATAGAACTACTAATCACCCCTTTCTTTGACAATTTGACAGAACTAATAAAAAAATAAAAAAATGTCTCCCTAAATGAAGACTTGTTTGAGATTTGCGCATCGTTTTGAACGTGATAGTCATGAGATTGCTCGTTTTGATGCCAATAAAACTAAAATGAATAAATAGGACTCCTAATCTCCTATTTCTTTGACAATTTGAGACAACCAATGCAAAAAATAAGAAGATCTTCCAACACGAAGACTTGTGAGAGATGTACGCATCGTTTTGAACGTGATAGCCATGGGATTGCTCCTTTGGATGTTAATTAAACTAGAATGAAGTAATATGACTCCTAATCACCTGTTTCTTTGATAATTTTAGAGAACCAATGAAACAATTAAAAGGTCTTCATAAGAGAAAACTTGTGTGAGATTTACGCATCGTTTTGAACGCGATAGTCATGGGATTGCTCCTTTTGATGCTAATCAAACTAGAACGAACTAATAGGACTCATAATCACCTCTTTCTTTGACAAATTGAGGGAACCAATGAAACAATAAAAATATCTCCCTAAATGAAGACTTGTGTGAGATGTGCGTATCATTTTGAACGCGATAGTAATGGGATTGCTCCTTTTAATACCAATCAAACTAGAACGAAAAAATAGGACTCGTAACCACCTCATTCTTAGACAATTTGAGAGAACCTATGAAACAATTAGAAGGTCTCCTTAAATGAAGACTTGTGTGAGATGTACGCATCGTTTTGAACGTGATAGTCATGTGATTGCTCCTTTTGATGCTAATTAAACTAGAATGAAGTAATATGACTCCTAATCACCTCTTTCTTTGACAATTTTAAAGAACCAATGAAACAATTAAAAGGTCTTCATAAAGAAAACTTGTGTGAGATTTACGCATCGTTTTGAACGCGATAGTCATGGGATTGCTCCTTTTGATGCTAATCAAACTAGAACGAACTTATAGGGCTCATAATCACCTCTTTCTTTGACAAGTTGAGAGACCTAATGAAACAATAAAAATATCTCCCTAAATGAAGACTTGTGTGAGATATGCGCATCATTTTGAATGCGATAGTAATGGGATTGCTCCTTTTAATTCCAATCAAACTAGAATGAAAAAATAGGACTCGTAACCACCTCATTCTTAGACAATTTGAGAGAACCTATGAAACAATTATAAGGTCTCCTTAAATGAAGACTTGAGTGAGATGTACGCATCGTTTTGAACGTGATAGTCATGAGATTGCTCGTTTTGATGTCAATAAAACTAAAACGAATAAATAGGACTCCTAATCTCCTAGTTCTTTGACAATTTGAGACAACCAATGAAACAAATAAGAAAATCTTCCAACATGAAGATTTGTGAGAGATGTACGCATCGTTTTGAACGTGATAGCCATGGGATTGCTCCTTTTGATGCTAATTAAACTAGAACGAAGTAATATGACTCCTAATCACCTCTTTTTTTGACAATTTTATAGAACCAATGAAACAATTAAAAGGTCTTCTTAAAAAAAAAATTGTGTGATTTTTACGCATCGTTTTGAACGCGATAGTCATGGGATTGCTCCTTTTGATGCTAATCAAACTAGAACGAACTAATAGGACTCATAATCACCTCTTTCTTTGACAAATTGAGAGAACCAATGAAACAATAAAAATATCTCCCTAAATGAAGACTTGTGTGAGATGTGCGTATCATTTTGAACGCGATAATAATAGGATTGCTCCTTTTAATACCAATCAAACTAGAACGAAAAAATAGGACTCGTAACCACCTCATTCTTAGACAATTTGAGAGAACCTATGAAACAATTAGAAGGTCTCCTTAAATGAAGACTTGTGTGAGATGTACGCTTCGTTTTGAACGTGATAGTCATGTGATTGCTCCTTTTAATACCAATCAAACTAGAACGAAAAAATAGGACTCGTAACCACCTCATTCTTAGACAATTTGAGAGAACCTATGAAACAATTAGAATGTCTCCTTAAATGAAGACTTATGTGAGATGTACGCATCGTTTTGAATGTGATAGTCATGTGATTGCTCCTTTTGATGCTAATCAAACTAGAACGAAGTAATAGGACTCTTAATCACCTTTTTCTTTAACAATTGAGCAGATCCAATGAATCAATAAAAATGTCTCCATATATGAAGGACTTGGGTGAGATGTATGCATCATTTTAAACGGGATAGTTATATGGCATTGCTCCTTTTAATGCAAATAAATCTAGAACGTAGAAAAAGGACTCTTAATTTTATTTTACAATTTGAGGCAACCAATGAAACAATAAGAATGTTAGCTACATGAAGACTTGTGTGAGATGTACGCATCGTTTCGAAAGCGATAGGCATTAAATTACTCGTTTTGATGCTAATCAAACTAGAACGAACTAATAGAATTCCTAATCACCTATTTCTTTGACAATTTTAGAGAACCAATGAAACAATAAGAAGGTCTCCCTAAATGAAGTCTTGTGTGAGATGTACGTATCGTTTCGAATGTGATAGTCATCGGATTGCCCCTTTTGATGCCAATCTAACTTGAACGAAGTAATAGAACTCGTAATCACCTCATTCTTTGACAATTTGAGAGAACCTATGAAACAATTAGAAGGTCTCCCTAAATGATGACTTATATAAGGATGTACGCATCGTTTTGAACGTGATAATCATAGTATTGCTCTTTTTGACGCTAATCAAACTAGAACGAAGTTATAGAACTACTAATCACCCCTTTCTTTGACAATTTGACAGAACTAATAAAAAAATAAAAAAAATGTCTCCCTAAATGAAGACTTGTTTGAGATTTGCGCATCGTTTTGAACGTGATAGTCATGAGATTGCTCGTTTTGATGCCAATAAAACTAAAACGAATAAATAGGACTCCTAATCTCCTATTTCTTTGACAATTTGAGACAACCAATGAAACAAATAAGAAAATCTTCCAACATGAAGACTTGTGAGAGATGTACGCATCGTTTTGAACGTAATAGCCATGGGATTGCTCCTTTTGATGCTAATTAAATTAGAACGAAGTAATATGACTTATAATCACCTCTTTCTTTGACAATTTTAGAGAACCAATGAAACAATTAAAATATCTTCATAAAAGAAAACTTGTGTGTGATTTACGCATCGTTTTGAACGCGATAGTTATGGGATTGCTCCTTTTGATGCTAATCAAACTAGAACGAACTAATAGGACTCATAATCACCGCTTTCTTTGACAAATTGAGAGAACCAATGAAACAATAAAAATATCTTCCTGAATGAAGACTTGTGATGTGCGTATCATTTTGAACGCGATAGTAATGGGATTGCTCATTTTAATACCAATCAAACTAGAACGAAAAAATAGGACTCGTAACCACCTCATTCTTAAACAATTTGAGAGAACCTATGAAACAATTAGAAGGTCTCCTTAAATGAAGACTTGTGTGAGATGTACGCTTCGTTTTGAACGTGATAGTCATGTGATTGCTCCTTTTAATACCAATCAAACTAGAACGAAAAAATAGGACTCGTAACCACCTCATTCTTAGACAATTTGAGAGAACCTATGAAACAATTAGAATGTCTCCTTAAATGAAGACTTGTGTGAGATGTACGCATCGTTTTGAACGTGATAGTCATGTGATTGCTCCTTTTGATGCTAATCAAACTAGAACGAAGTAATATGACTCTTAATCATCTTTTTCTTTAACAATTTAGTAGATCCAATGAAACAATAAAAATGTCTCCATATATGAAGGACTTGGGTGAGATGTACGCATCATTTTAAACGGAATAGTTATATGGCATTGCTCCTTTTAATCCAAATAAATCTAGAACGTAGAAAAAGGACTATTAATTTTATTTGACAATTTGAGGCAACCAATGAAACAATAAGAAGGTTATCTACATGAAGACTTGTGTGAGATGTACGCATCGTTTCGAAAGCGATAGGCATTAAATTACTTCTTTTGATGCTAATCAAACTAAAACGAACTAATAGAATTCCTAATCACCTATTTCTTTGACAATTTTAGAGAACCAATGAAACAATAAGAATGTCTCCCTAAATGAAGTCATGTGTGAGATGTACGTATCGTTTCGAATGTGATAGTCATCGGATTGCCCCTTTTGATGCCAATCTAACTTGAACGAAGTAATAGAACTCGTAATCACCTCATTCTTTGACAATTTGAGAGAACCTATGAAACAATTAGAAGGTATCCCTAAATGATGACTTATGTAAGGATGTACGCCTCGTTTTGAACGTGATAATCATATGATTGCTCTTTTTGACGCTAATCAAACTAGAACGAAGTTATAGAACTACTAATCACCCCTTTCTTTGACAATTTGACAGAACTAATAAAAAAATAAAAAAATGTCTCCCTAAATGAAGACTTGTTTGAGATTTGCGCATCGTTTTGAACGTGATAGTCATGAGATTGCTCGTTTTGATGCCAATAAAACTAAAACGAATAAATAGGACTCCTAATCTCCTATTTCTTTGACAATTTGAGACAACCAATGAAACAAATAAGAAGATCTTCCAACATGAAGACTTGTGAGAGATGTACGCATCGTTTTGAACGTGATAGCCATGGGATTGCTCCTTTTGATGCTAATTAAACTAGAACGAAGTAATATGACTCCTAATCACCTCTTTCTTTGACAATTTTAGAGAACCAATGAAACAATTAAAAGGTCTTCATAAAAGAAAAGTTGTGTGAGATTTACGCATCGTTTTGAACGCGATAGTCATGGGATTGCTCCTTTTGATGCTAATCAAACTAGAACGAACTTATAGGACTCATAATCACCTCTTTCTTTGACAAATTGAGAGAACCAATGAAACAATAAAAATATCTCCCTAAATGAAGACTTGTGTAAGATATGCGCATCATTTTAAACGCGATAGTAATGGGATTGCTCCTTTTAATACCAATCAAACTAGAACGAAAAAATAGGACTCGTAACCACCTCATTCTTAGACAATTTGAGAGAACCTATGAAACAATTAGAAGGTCTCCTTAAATGAAGACTTGAGTAAAATGTACGCATCGTTTTGAACGTGATAGTCATGAGATTGCTCGTTTTGATGCCAATAAAACTAAAACGAATAAATTGGAATCCTAATCTCCTAGTTCTTTGACAATTTGAGACAACCAATGAAAAAAATAAGAAGATCTTCCAACATGAAGATTTGTGAGACATGTAAGCATCGTTTTGAACGTGATAGCCATGTGATTGCTCCTTTTGATGCTAATTAAACTAGAACGAAGTAATATGACTCCTAATCACCTCTTTTTTTGACAATTTTAGAGAACCAATGAAACAATTAAAAGGTCTTCATAAAAGAAAACTTGTGTGAGATTTACGCATCGTTTTGAACGCGATAGTCATGGGATTGCTCCTTTTGATGCTAATCAAACTAGAACGAACTTATAGGACTCATAATCACCTCTTTCTTTGACAAGTTGAGAGACCCAATGAAACAATAAAAATATCTCCCTAAATGAAGACTTGTGTGAGATGTGCGTATCATTTTGAACGCGATAGTAATGGGATTGCTCCTTTTAATACCAATCAAACTAGAACGAAAAAATAGGACTCGTAACCACCTCATTCTTAGACAATTTGAGAGAATCTATGAAAAAATTAGAAGGTTTCCTTAAATAAAGACTTGAGTGAGATGTACGCATCGTTTTGAACGTGATAGTCATGTGATTGCTCCTTTTGATGCTAATCAAACTAGAAGGAAGTAACAGGACTCTTAATCACCTTTTTCTTTAAAAATTTAGTAGATCCAATGAAACAATAAAAATGTCTCCATATATGAAGGACTTGGGTGAGATGTAAGTATCATTTTAAACGGGATAGTTATATGGCATTGCTCCTTTTAATGCAAATAAATCTAGAACGTAGAAAAAGGACTCTTAATTTTATTTGACAATTTGAGACAACCAATGAAACAATAAGAAGGTTAGCTACATGAAGACTTGTGTGAGATGTACGCATCGTTTCGAAAGCTATAGGCATTAAATTACTCCTGTTGATGCTAATCAAACAAGAACGAACTAATGGAATTCCTAATCACCTATTTCTTTGATCATTTTAGAGAACCAATGAAATAATAAGAAGGTCTCCCTAAATGAAGTCTTGTGTGAGATGTACGTATCGTTTCGAATGTGATAGTCATCGGATTGCCCCTTTTGATGCCAATCTAACTTGAACGAAGTAATAGAACTCGTAATCACCTCATTCTTTGACAATTTGAGAGAACCTATGAAACAATTAGAAGGTCTCCCTAAATGAAGACTTGTGTAAGGATGTACGCATCGTTTTGAACGTGATAATCATAGGATTGCTCTTTTTGACGCTAATCAAACTAGAACGAAGTTATGGAACTACTAATCACCCCTTTCTTTGACAATTTGACAGAACTAATAAAAAACTGTCTCCCTAAATGAAGAATTGTTTGAGATTTGCGCATCGTTTTGAACGTGATAGTCATGAGATTGCTCGTTTTGATGCCAATAAAACTAAAATTAATAAATAGGACTCCTAATCTCCTATTTCTTTTACAATTTGAGACAACCAATGCAAAAAATAATAAGATCTTCCAACATAAAGACTTGTGAGAGATGTACGCATCGTTTTGAACGTGATAGCCATGAGATTGCTCCTTTCGATGCTAATTAAACTAGAACGAAGTAATATGACTCCTAATCACCTCTTGCTTTGACAATTTTAGAGAACCAATGAAACAATTAGAAGGTCTTCATAAAAGAAAAGTTGTGTGAGATTTACGCATCGTTTTGAACGCGATAGTCATGGGATTGCTCCTTTTGATGCTAATAAAACTAGAACGAACTAATAGGACTCATAATCACCTCTTTCTTTGACAAATTGAGAGAACCAATGAAACAATAAAAATATCTCCCTAAATGAAGACTTGTGTGAGATGTGCGCATCATTTTGAACGCGATAGTAATGGAATTGCTCCTTTTAATACCAATCAAACTAGAACGAAAAAATAGGACTCGTAACCACCTCATTCTTAGACAATTTGAGAGAACCTATGAAACAATTAGAAGGTCTCCTTAAATGAAGACTTGTGTAAAATGTACGCATCGTTTTGAACGTGATAGTTATCAGATTGCTCGTTTTGATGCCAATAAAACTAAAACGAATAAATAGGAATCCTAATCTCCTAGTTCTTTGACAATTTGAGACAACCAATGAAAAAAACAAGAAGATCTTCCAACATGAAGATTTGTGAGAAATGTAAGCATCGTTTTGAACGTGATAGCCATGGGATTGCTCCTTTTGATGCTAATTAAACTAGAACGAAGTAATATGACTCATAATCACCTCTTTTTTTGACAATTTTAGAGAACCAATGAAATAATTAAAAGGTCTTCATAAAAGAAATTTTGTGTGGGATTTACGCATCGTTTTGAACGCGATAGTCATGGGATTGCTCCTTTGGATGCTAATCAAACTAGAACGAACTAATAGGACTCATAATCATTTCTTTCTTTGACAAATTGAGAGAACCAATGAAACAATAAAAATATCTCCCTAAATGAAGACTTGTGTGAGATGTGCGTATCATTTTGAAAGCGATAGTAATGGGATTGCTCCTTTTAATACCAATCAAACTAGAACGAAAAAATAGGACTCGTAACCACCTCTGTAATACCCAGAAAAGAAAAAAATGACTTTTTTAAAATTTTTGTATAAATATTTTAATTGGGCTTTTCTTGTGATTGGGTCAAATTGTATTTAATTTATGTGGGCTATAATAAATAAGGGATTTCATTAATTGGGCCTTAATACTAATTGGATCTAATTTATATTTGTGTAATATTAAAATTCTATCAGAATTAGGAGAGTTGATAAATTTGTTAATAAGTAAATGAAATAACTACTACCTAATTCCTTCATTATATATGATACAACTAATTGAGGGAAGAGATCAAAGTAGGAGCGGCGACAGCAAGAGGGAAAAAGAAAAGAAAAAGAAAAGGGAATTGACAAGTTAGTTCCTGACTTCCTATTGCAGATTAGAGGTAATAAAAAAAACCCCAATTCTTTGTTTGGAAAATTTTGGAGCGGAGCTGCTACTATATATATATGTGTACTATATATATTTTAGTACTGGTACTACTACTATTTATGTACTATATATATATGTACTTCAGCCTACTATATATATATATATATGTACTATGTATATATATGATGAAGAATGGATCTCATAATTCAGTATATTTGAAACGGAGTCAGCTTTATTTTGGCCTAATTTATATATATGGATTAAGAAACTGCTTATTATATAATAATAATAATAATAATAATAATAATAATAATAAAATTAACAGATTAAAGATGGGAGGAATAATTTGCAAACATATTTATAATTATTTATTCTTTTGTTTAGTTCGGACGGAAGAAGTTTAACGAATAAATTTTGGAATATATATTTTGGGGTGTTACATTTCTTAATCCAGGTACGGATTCCGTACTACTTCAGCTATAATTCTTTTAATTTTGTTATGTCCATTTTGCTTTCCGTTTAGAATTTGTTTATTGTTTCACATGATCGTTCGTTCTCAAATTCATGTGATGGTTTCGTTTTGGCGTTGATATTTAGAACTCATATTTGTACTCTTTAGACTGGTGTATCATGTCTAGAATTTATTTCGATATTTGTAGTAATGTACATGTTAATATATCTTTGGAGAATTTATGTTGTTGATTCGTTTTGATTTAACATGTACGTATTAGAACCTCTTTGTGTTAATATTGTGTCGCATGTGTTATGACATGATATTATTATTAGAATATACCGTAGGGTATACCTGAGCTATAACCACCTGTGGGGGTACCACAGGCATGTCGTCTTGGCACGAGGGGCATGACACCTTCCGTGGTGGTGTGATTAGTCCACGGCGTCTCCGTTTTGTGCTCCGGTGGGAGTTGGCCATTGGTGTTTTGTTGTGGGAGGCGTATGGGTCAACCCTAGTTTTCTGTTCTGTTCTGTTCTGCGGATTGGTGATGTTTGTGCCAAACACGCCTTCCGATTTTGCATGCATTGGATTCGCGGTCCAATGTGTGTGACTTGCCTGTGTGGCATTATTTGACTTGCCTGTGTGGCAAGGTATATTTTTGTTTTGTTTTGAGCTCGGTATGAAATAACACCCAACCATTTGATTCAGCCTATTGTTTCATTGTGTTAGTTTTGTTCGTTTCAGTTAAGTTCAGTTAATTTATTGAGTTAGTTATTTTGTTTCATTATTCTTGTATTCTATATCTGTACTGGGCGTTTGGCTCATGCTGTGTTTTTTCTTCCGGCAGGTAATCAGGGGATCAAGGGCAAGTGTGATGAGAGCTCCATTCGATCCAATGATTTAGATATTCTGTTTAGGCTTGATAGATTAATTTTGTTTTGAGTTGTAATAAATACTATAGATTTGAATTTGAGTCTTTTGGCATTTTTTTGGTTTGACCTTTTGATATTTATTGGTGAAATATTATTCTTTCGTGGCATAGAGGTTTCGTTCGGTTTTGTTGTGTTTTGAGTAACCTCCCTTTCTATTTCGGGAAGGGGGTGTTACAACCTCATTCTTAGACAATTTGAGAGAACCTATGAAACAATTAGAAGGTCTCCTTAAATGAAGACTTGAGTGAGATGTACGCATCGTTTTGAACGTAATAGTCATGTGATTGCTCCTTTTGATGCTAATCAAACTAGAACGAAGTAACAGGACTCTTAATCACCTTTTTCTTTAACAATTTAGTAGATCCAATGAAACAATAAAAATGTCTCCATATATGAAGGACTTGGGTGAGATGTACGCATCATTTTAAACGGGATAGTTATATGGCATTGCTCCTTTTAATGCAAATAAATCTAGAACGTAGAAAAAGGACTCTTAATTTTATTTGACAATTTGAGACAACCAATGAAATAATAAGAAGGTTAGCTACATGAAGACTTGTGTGAGATGTACGCATCGTTTCGAAAGCGATAGGCATTAAATTACTCCTTTTGATGCTAATCAAACTAGAACGAACTAATAGAATTCCTAATCACCTATTTCTTTGACAATTTTGGAGAACCAATGAAACAATAAGAAGGTCTCCCTAAATGAAGTCTTGTGTGAGATGTATGTATCGTTTAGAATGTGATAGTCATCGGATTGCCCCTTTTGATGCCAATCTAACTTGAACGAAGTAATAGAACTCGTAATCACCTCATTCTTTGACAATTTGAAAGAACCTATGAAATAATTAGAAGGTCTCCCTAAATGAAGACTTGTGGAAGGATGTACGCATCGTTTTGAACGTGATAATCATAGGATTGCTCTTTTTGACGCTAATCAAACTAGAACGAAGTTATAGAACTACTAATTACCCCTTTCTTTGACAATTTGACAGAACTAATAAAAAACTGTCTCCCTAAATGAAGACTTGTTTGAGATTTGCGCATCGTTTTGAACGTCATAGTCATGAGATTGCTCGTTTTGATGCCAATAAAACTAAAACGAATAAATAGGACTCCTAATCTCCTATTTCTTTGACAATTTGAGACAACCAATGAAAAAAATAAGAAGATCTTCCAACATGAAGACTTGTGAGAGATGTACGCATCGTTTTGAACGTGATAGCCATGGGATTGCTCCTTTGGATGCTAATTCAACTAGAACGAAGTAATATGACTCCTAATCACCTCTTTCTTTGACAATTTTAGAGAACCAATGAAACAATTAAAAGGTCTTCATAAAAGAAAACTTGTGTGAGATTTACGCATCGTTTTGAAAGCGATAGTCATGGGATTGCTCCTTTTGATGCTAATCAAACTAGAACGAACTTATAGGACTTATAATCACCTCTTTCTTTGACAAGTTGAGAGACCCAATGAAACAATAAAAATATCTCCCTAAATGAAGACTTGTGTGAGATGTGCGCATCATTTTGAACGCGATAGTAATGGGATTGCTCCTTTTAATTCCAATCAAACTAGAACGAAAAAATAGGACTCGTAACCACCTCATTCTTAGACAATTTGAGAGAACCTATGAAACAATTAGAAGGTCTCCTTAAATGAAGACTTGAGTAAAATGTACGCATCGTTTTGAACGTGATAGTCATGAGATTGCTCGTTTTGATGCCACTAAAACTAAAACGAATAAATAGGACTCCTAATCTCCTATTTCTTTGACAATTTGAGACAACCAATGAAACAAATAAGAAAATCTTCCAACATGAAGACTTGTGAGAGATGTACGCATCGTTTTGAACGTGATAGCCATGGGATTGCTCCTTTTGAGGCTAATTAAACTAGAACGAAGTAATATGACTTCTAATCACCTCTTTCTTTGACAATTTTAGAGAACCAATGAAACAATTAAAAGGTCTTCATAAAAGAAAACTTGTGTGAGATTTACGCATCGTTTTGAACGCGATAGTCATGGGATTGCTCCTTTTGATGCTAATCAAACTAGAACGAACTAATAGGACTCATAATCACCGCTTTCTTTGACAAATTGAGCGAACCAATGAAACAATAAAAATATCTCCCTAAATGAAGACTTGTGTGAGATGTGCGTATCATTTTGAACGCGATAGTAATGGGATTGCTCCTTTTAATACCAATCAAACTAGAACAAAAAAATAGGACTCGTAACCACCTCATTCTTAGACAATTTGAGAGAACCTATGAAACAATTAGAAGGTCTCCTTAAATGAAGACTTGAGTGAGATGTACGCATCGTTTTGAACGTGATAGTCATGAGATTGCTCGTTTTGATGTCAATAACACTAAAACGAATAAATAACACTCCTAATCTCCAAGTTCTTTGACAATTTAAGACAACCAATGAAAAAAAATAAGAAGATCTTCCAACATAAAGATTTGTGAGAGATGTATGCATCGTTTTGAACGTGATAGCCATGTGATTGCACCTTTTGATGCTAATTAAACTAGAACGAAGTAATATGACTCCTAATCACCTCTTTTTTTGACAATTTTAGAGAACCAATGCAACAATTAAAAGGTCTTCATAAAAGAAAATTTTTGTGAGATTTACGCATCGTTTTGAACGCGATCGTCATGGGATTGCTCCTTTTGATGCTAATCAAACCAGAACGATCTAATAGGACTCATAATCACCTCTTTCTTTGACAAATTGAGAGAACCAATGAAACAATAAAAATATCTTCCTAAATGAAGACTTGTGTGAGATGTGCGTATCATTTTGAACGCGATAGTAATGGGATTGCTCCTTTTAATACCAATCAAACTAGAACGAAAAAATAGGACTCGTAACCACCTCATTATTAGACAATTTGAGAGAACCTATGAAACAATTAGAAGGTCTCCTTAAATGAAGACTTGAGTGAGATGTACGCATCATTTTGAACGTGATAGTCATGTGATTGCTCCTTTTGATGCTAATCAAACTAGAACGAAGTAATAAGACTCTTAATCACCTTTTTCTTTAACAATTTAGTAGATCCAATGAAACAATAAAAATGTCTCCATATATGAAGGACTTGGGTGAGATGTACGCATCATTTTAAACGAGATAGTTATATGGCATTGCTCCTTTTAATGCAAATAAATCTAGAACGTAGAAAAAGGACTCTTAATTTTCTTTGACAATCTACCAATGAAACAATAAGAAGGTTAGCTACGTGAAGACTTGTGTGAGATGTACGCATCGTTTCGAAAGCGATAGGCATTAAATTACTCCTTTTGATGCTAATCAAACTAGAACAAACTAATAGAATTCCTAATCACCTATTTCTTTGACAATTTTAGAGAACCAATGAAACAATAAGAAAGTTTCCCTAAATGAAGTCTTGTGTGAGATGTACGTATCGTTTCGAATGTGATAGTCATCGGATTGCCCCTTTTGATGCCAATCTAACTTGAACGAAGTAATAGAACTCGTAATCACCTCATTCTTAGACAATTTGAGAGAACCTATGAAACAATTAGAAGGTCTCCCTAAATGAAGACTTGTGTAAGGATGTACGCATCGTTTTAAACGTGATAATCATAAGATTGCTCCTTTTGATGCTAATCAAACTAGAACGAAGTTATAGAACTACTAATCACCACTTTCTTTGACAATTTGACAGAACCAATAAAACAATAACAAAATATCTGCCTAAATGAAGACTTGTTTGAGATTTACGCATCGTTTTGAACGTGATAGTCATGAGATTGCTCGTTTTGATGCCAATAAAACTAAAACGAATAAATAGGACTCCTAATCTCCTATTTCTTTGACAATTTGAGACAACCAATGAAAAAAATATGAAGATCTTCCAACATGAAGACTTGTGAGAGATGTACGCATCGTTTTGAACGTGATAGCCATGGGATTGCTCCTTTTGGTGCTAATTAAACTAGAACGGAGTAATATGACTCCTAATCACCTATTTCTTTGACAATTTTAGAGAACCAATGAAACAATTAAAAGGTCTTCATAAAAGAAAACTTGTGTGAGATTTACGCATCGTTTTTAACTCGATAGTCATGGGATTGCTCCTTTTGATGCTAATCAAACTAGAACGAACTAATAGGACTCATAATCGCCTCTTTCTTTGACAAATTGAGAGAACCAATGAAACAATAAAAGTATCTCCCTAAATGAAGACTTGTGTGAGATGTGCGCTTCATTTTGAACGCAATAGTAATGGGATTGCTCCTTTTAATACCAATCAAATTAGAACGAAAAAATAGGACTCGTAACCACCTCATTCATAGACAATTTGAGATAACCTTTGAAACAATTAGAAGGTCTCCTTAAATGAAGACCTGAGTGTGATGTACGCATCGTTTTGAACGTGATAGTCATGTGATTGCTCTTTTTGATGCTAATCAAATTAGAACGAAGTAATAGGACTCCTAATCACCTTTTTCTTTAACAATTTAGTAAATCCAACGAAACAATAAATATGTCTCCATATATGAAGGACTTGGGTGAGATGTACGCATCATTTTAAACGGGATAGTTATATGGCATTGCTCCTTTTAATGCAAATAAATCTAGAACATAGAAAAAGGACTATTAACTTTATTTGACAATTTGAGACAACCAATGAAATAATAAGAAGGTTAGCTACATGAAGACTTGTGTGAGATGTACGCATCGTTTCGAAAGCGATAACCATTCAATTACTCCTTTTGATGCTAATCAAACTAGAACGAACTAATAGAATTCCTAATCACCTATTTCTTTGACAGATTTAGAGAACCAATGAAACAATAAGAAAGTCTCTCTAAATGAAGTCTTGTGTGAGATGTACGTATCGTTTCGAATGTGATAGTCATCAGATTGCCCCTTTTGATGCCAATCTAACTTGAACGAAGTAATAGAACTCGTAATCACCTCATTCTTTGACAATTTGAGAGAACCTATGAAACAATTAAAAAGTCTCCCTAAATGATGACTTGTGTAAGGATGTACGCATCGTTTTGAACGTGATAATCAAAGGATTGCTCCTTTTGATGTTAATCAAACTACAACGAAGTTATAGAACTACTGATCACCCCTTTCATTGACAATTTGACAGAACCAATAAAACAATAAAAAAATGTCTCCTTAAATGAAGACTTGTTTGAGATTTGCACATCGTTTTGAACGTGAAAGTCATGAGATTGCTCGTTTTGATGCTAATAACACTAAAACGAATAAATAGGACTCCTAATCTCCTATTTCTTTGACAATTTGCGACAACCAATGAAAAAAATAAGAAGATCTTCCAACATGAAGACTTGTGAGATATGTACGCATCGTTTTGAACGTGATAGCCATGGGATTGCTCCTTTTGATGCTAATTAAACTAGAACGAAGTAATATGACTCCTAATCACCTCTTTCTTTGACAATTTTAGATAACCAATGAAACAATTAAAAGGTCTTCATAAAAGAAAACTTGTGTGAGATTTACACATCGTTTTGAACGCGATAGTCATGGGATTACTCCTTTTGATGCTAATCAAACTAGAACGAACTAATAGGACTCATAATCACCTCTTTCTTTGACAAATTGAGCGAACCAATGAAACAATAAAAATATTTCCCTAAATGAAGACTTGTGTGAGATGTGCGCATCATTTTGAACGCGATAGTAATGAGATTGCTCCTTTTAATACCAATCAAACTAGAACGAAGTAATATGACTCCTAATCACCTCTTTTTTGACAATTTTAGAGAACCAATGAAACAATTAAAAGGTCTTCATAAAAGAAAATTTGTGTGATATTTACGCATCGTTTTGAACGCGATAGTCATGAGATTGCTCCTTTTGATGCTAATCAAACTAGAACGAACTAATAGGACTCATAATCACCTCTTTCTTTGACAAATTGAGAGAACCAATGAAACAATAAAAATATCTCCCTAAATGAAGACTTGTGTGAGATGTGCGTATTATTTTGAACGCGATAGTAATGGGATTGCTCCTTTTAATACCAATCAAACTAGAACAAAAAAATAGGACTCGTAACCACCTCATTCGAAGACAATCTGAGAGAACCTATGAAACAATTAGAAGGTCTCCTTAAATGAAGACTTGAGTGAGATGTACGCATCATTTTGAACGTGATAGTCATGTGATTGCTCCTTTTGATGCTAATCAAACTAGAACGAAGTAATAAGACTCTTAATCACCTTTTCTTTAACAATTTAGTAGATCCAATGAAACAATAAAAATGTCTCCATATATGAAGGACTTGGGTGAGATGTACGCATCATTTTAAACGGGATAGTTATATGGCATTGCTCCTTTTAATGCAAATAAATCTAGAACGTAGAAAAAGGACTCTTAATTTTCTTTGACAATCAACCAATGAAACAATAAGAAGGTTAGCTACATGAAGACTTGTGTGAGATGTACGCATCGTTTCGAAAGAGATATACATTAAATTACTCCTTTTAATGCTAATCAAACTAGAACGAACTAATATAATTCCTAATCACCTATTTCTTTGACAATTTTAGAGATCCAATAAAACAATACGAAGGTCTCCCTAAATGAAGTCTTGTGTGAGATGTACGTATCGTTTAGAATGTGATAGTCATCGGATTGCCCCTTTTGATGCCAATCTAACTTGAACGAAGTAATAGAACTCGTAATCACCTCATTCTTTGACAATTTGAGAGAACCTATGAAACAATTAGAAGGTCTCCCTAAATGATGACTTGTGTAAGGATGTAGGCATCGTTTTGAACGTGATAATCATAGGATTGCTTCTTTTGATGCTAATCAAACTAGAACGAAGTTATAGAACTACTAATCACCCCTTTCTTTGACAATTTGACAGAACCAATAAAACAATAACAAAATGTCTCCCTAAATGAAGACTTGTTGGAGATTTGCGCATCGTTTTGAACGTGATAGTCATGAGATTGCTCGTTTTGATTCCAATAAAACTAAAACGAATAAATAGGATCCTAATCTCGTATTTCTTTGACAATTTGAGACAACCAATGAAAAAAATATGAAGATCTTCCAACATGAAGACTTATGAGAGATGTACGCATCGTTTTGAACGTGAGAGCCATGAGATTGCTCCTTTTGATGCTAATTAAACTAGAACGGAGTAATATGACTCCTAATCACCTATTTCTTTGACAATTTTACAGAACCAATGAAACAATTAAAAGGTCTTCATAAAAGAAAACTTGTGTGAGATTTACGCATCGTTTTGAACGCGATAGTCATGGGATTGCTCTTTTTGATGCTAATCAAACTAGAACGAACTAATAGGACTCATAATCACCTCTTTCTTTGACAAATTTAGAGAACCAATGAACAAATAAAAATATCTCCCTAAATGAAGACTTGTGTGACATGTGCGCATCATTTTGAACGCGATAGTAATGGGATTGCTCCTTTTAATACCAATCAAACTAGAACGAAAAAATAGGACTCGTAACCACCTCATTCTTAGACAATATGAGAGAACCTATAAAACAATTAGAAGGTCTCCTTAAATGAAGACTTGAGTAAAATGTACGCATCGTTTTGAACGTGATAGTCATGAGATTGCTCGTTTTGATGCCAATAAAACTAAAACGAATAAATAGGACTCCTAATCTCCTAGTTCTTTGACAATTTGAGACAACCAATGAAAAAAATAAGAAGATCTTCCAAATGAAGATTTGTGAGAGATGTATGCATCGTTTTGAACGTGATAGCCATGGTTTGCTCCTTTTGATGCTAATTAAACTAAAACGAAGTAATATGACTGCTAATCACCTCTTTTTTTGACAATTTTAGAGAACCAATGAAACAATTAAAAGGTCGTCATAAAAGAAAATTTTTGTGAGATTTACGCATCGTTTTGAACGCGATAGTCATGGAATTGCTCCTTTTGATGCTAATCAAACTAGAACGAACTAATAGGACTCATAATCACCTCTTTCTTTGACAAATTGAGAGAACCAATGAAAAATAAAAATATCTCCCTAAATGAAGACTTGTGTGAGATGTGCGTATCATTTTGAACGCGATAGTAATGGGATTGCTCCTTTTAATACCAATCAAACTAGAACGAAAAAATAGGACTCGTAACCACCTCATTCTTAGACAATTTGAGAGAACCTATGAAACAATTAGAAGGTCTCCTTAAATGAAGACTGAGTGAGATGTACGCATCGTTTTGAACTTGATAGTCATGTGATTGCTCTTTTTGATGCTAATCAAATTAGAACGAAGTAATAGGACTCTTAATCACCTTTTTCTTTAACAATTTAGTAGATCCAACGAAACAATAAAAATGTCTCCATATATGAAAGACTTGGGTGAGATGTACGCATCATTTTAAACGGGATAGTTATATGGCATTTCTCCTTTTAATGCAAATAAATCTAGAACATAGAAAAAGGACTCTTAACTTTATTTGACAATTTGAGACAACCAATGAAATAATCAGAAGGTTAGCTACATGAAGACTTGTGTGAGATGTACGCATCGTTTCGAAAGCGATAGCCATTCAATTACTTATTTTGATGCTAATCAAACTAGAACTAACTAATAGAATTCCTAATCACCTATTTCTTTGACAATTTTAGAGAACCAATGAAACAATAAGAAAGTCTCCCTAAATGAAGTCTTGCGTGAGATGTACGTATCGTTTCGAATGTGATAGTCATCAGATTGCCCCTTTTGATGCCAGTCTAAATTGAACGAAGTAATAGAACTCGTAATCACCTCATTCTTTGATAATTTGAGAGAACCTATGAAACAATTAGAAGGTCTCCCTAAATGATGACTTGTGTAAGGATGTAAGCATCGTTTTGAACATGATAATCATAGGATTGCTCCTTTTGATGCTAATCAAACTAGAACGAAGTTATAGAACTACTAATCACCTCTTTCTTTGACAATTTGACAGAACCAATAAAATAATAAAAAAATGTCTCCCTAAATGAAGACTTGTTTGAGATTTGCGCATCGTTTTGAACGTGATAGTCATGAGATTGCTCGTTTTGATGCTAATAAAACTAAAACGAATAAATAGGACTCCTAATCTCCTATTTCTTTGACAATTTGAGACAACCAATGAAAAAAAATAAGAAGATCTTCCAACATGAAGACTTGTGAGAGATGTACGCATCGTTTTGAACGTGATAGCCATGGGATTGCTCCTTTTGATGCTAATTAAACTAGAACGAAGTAATATAACTCCTAATCACCTCTTTCTTTGACAATTTTAGAGAACCAATGAAACAATTAAAATGCCTTCATAAAAGAAAACATGTGTGAGATTTACGCATCGTTTTTAACGCGATAGTCATGGGATTGCTCCTTTTGATGCTAATCAAACTAGAACGAACTAATAGGACTCATAATCACCTCTTTCTTTGACAAATTGAGAGAACCAATGAAACAATAAAAATATCTCCCTAAATGAAGACTTGTGTGAGATGTACGCATCATTTTGAACGCGATAGTAATGAGATTGCTCCTTTTAATATCAATCAAAATAGAACGAAAAAATAGGACTCGTAACCACCTCATTCTTAGACAATTTGAGAGAACCTATGAAACAATTAGAAGGTCTCCTTAAATGAAGACTTGAGTGAGATGTACTCATTGTTTTGAACGTGATAGTCATGGGATTTCTCCTTTAGATGCTTATCAAACTAGAACGAACTAATAGGACTCGTAATCACCTCTTTCTTTGACAAATTGAGAGAACCAATGAAACAATAAAAATATCTTCCTAAATGAAGACTTGTGTGAGATGTACGCATTATTTTGAACGCGATAGTAATGCGATTGCTCCTTTTAATACCAATCAAACTAGAACGAAAAAATAGGACTCGTAACCACCTCATTCTTAGACAATTTGAGAGAACCTATGAAACAATTAGAAGGTCTCCTTAAATGAAGACTTGAGTGAGATGTACTCATTGTTTTGAACGTGATAGTCATGGGATTTCTCCTTTAGATGCTTATCAAACTAGAACGAACTAATAGGACTCGTAATCACCTCTTTCTTTGACAAATTGAGAGAACCAATGAAACAATAAAAATATCTCCCTAAATGAAGACTTGTGTGAGATGTACGCATTATTTTGAACGCGATAGTAATGCGATTTCTCCTTTTAATACCAATCAAACTAGAACGAAAAAATAGGACTCCTAACCACCTCATTCTTAGACAATTTGAGAGAACCTATGAAACAATTAGAAGGTCTCCTTAAATGAAGACTTGAGTGAGATGTACGCATCGTTTTGAACGTGATAGTCTTGTGATTACTCCTTTTGATGCTAATCAAACTAGAACGAACTAATAGGACTCATAATCACCTCTTTCTTTGACAAATTGAGAGAACCAATGAAACAATAAAAATATCTCCCTAAATGAATACTTGTGTGAGATGTGCGCATCATTTTGAACGCTATAGTATTGGGATTGCTCCTTTTAATACCAATCAAACTAGAACGAAAAAATAGGACTCGTAACCACCTCATTCTTAGGTAATTTGAGATAACCTTTGAAACAATTAGAAGGTCTCCTTAAATGAAGACATGAGTGAAATGTACGCATCGTTTTGAACGTGATAGTCATGAGATTGCTCGTTTTGATGCCAATAAAACTAAAACGAATAAATAGGACTCCTAATCTCCTAGTTCTTTGACAATTTGAGACAACCAATGAAAAAAATAAGAAGATCTTCCAACATGAAGATTTGTGAGAGATGTACGCATCGTTTTGAACGTGATAGCCATGGGATTGCTCCTTTTGATGCTAATTAAACTAGAAAGAAGTAATATGACTCCTAATCACCTCTTTTTTTGACAATTTTAGAGAACCAATGAAAAAATTAAAAGGTCTTCATAAAAGAAAATTTGTGTGAGATTTACGCATCATTTTGAACGCGATAGTCATGGGATTGCTCCTTTTGATGCTAATCAAACTAGAACGAACTAATTGGACTCATAATCACCTCTTTCTTTGCCAAATTGAGAGAACCAATGAAACAATAAAAATATCTCCCTAAATGAAGACTTGTGTGAGATGTGCGTATCATTTTGAACGCGATAGTAATGGGATTGCTCCTTTTAATACCAATCAAACTAGAACGAAAAAATAGGACTCGTAACCACCCTATTCTTAGACAATTTGAGAGAACCTATGAAACAATTAGAAGGTCTCCTTCAATGAAGACTTGAGTGAGATGTACGCATCGTTTTGAACGTGATAGTCATGTGATTGCTCCTTTTGATTCTAATCAAACTAGAACGAAGTAATAGGACTCTTAATCACCTTTTTCCTTTAACAATTTAGTAGATCCAATGAAACAATAAAAATGTCTCCATATATGAAGGACTTGGGTGAGATGTAGGCATCATTTTAAATGGGATAGTTATATGGCATTTCTGCTTTTAATGCAAATAAATCTAGAACGTAGAAAAAGGACTCTTAATTTTCTTTGACAATCAACCAATGAAACAATAAGAAGGTTAGCTACATGAAGACTTGTGTGAGATGTACGCATCGTTTCGAAAGCGATAGGCAATAAATTACTCCTTTTGATGCTAATCAAACTAGAACGAACTAATAGAATTACTAATCACCTATTTCTTTGACAATTTTAGAGGACCAATAAAACAATAAGAAGGTCTCCCTAAATGAAGTCTTGTGTGAGATGTACGTATCGTTTCGAATGTGATAGTCATCGGATTGCCTCTTTTGATGCCAATCTAACTTGAACGAAGTAATAGAACTCGTAATCACCTCATTCTTTGACAATCTGAGAGAACCTATGAATCAATTAGAAGGTCTTCCTAAATGAAGACTTATGTAAGGATGTAGGCATCGTTTTGAACGTGATAATCATAGAATTGCTTCTTTTCATGCTAATCAAACTAGAACGAAGTTATAGAACTACTAATCACCCATTTCTTTGACAATTTGACAGAACCAATAAAATAGTAACAAAATGTCTCCCTAAATGAAGACTTATTTGAGATTTGTGCATCGTTTTGAACGTGATAGTCATGAGATTGCTTGTTTTGATGCCAATAAATAGGACTCCTAATCTCCTATTTCTTTGACAATTTGAGACAACCAATGAAAAAAATAAGAAGATCTTCCAACATGAAGACTTGTGAGAGATGTACGCATCGTTTTGAACGTGATAGCCATGGGATTGCTCCTTTTGATGCTAATTAAACTAGAACGAAGTAATATGACTCCTAATCACCTCTTTCTTTGACAATTTTACAGAACCAATGACACAATTAAAAGGTCTTCATAAAAGAAAACTTGTGTGAGATTTACGCATCGTTTTGAACGCGATTGTCATGGGATTGCTCCTTTTGATGCTAATCAAACTAGAACGAACTAATAGGACTCATAATCGCCGCTTTCTTTGACAAATTGAGAGAACCAATGAAATAATAAAAATATCTCCCTAAATGAAGACTTGTGTTAGATGTGCGCATTATTTTGAACGCAATAGTAATGGGATTGCTCCTTTTAATACTAATAAAACTAGAACAAAAAAATAGGACTCGTAATCACCTCATTCTTAGACAATTTGAGATAACCTTTGAAACAATTAGAAGGTCTCCTTAAATGAAGACATGAGTGAGATGTACGCATCGTTTTGAACATGATAGTCATGTGATTGTTCTTTTTGATGCTAATCAAATTAGAACGAAGTAATAGGACTCTTAATCACCTTTTTCTTTAACAATTTAGTAGATCCAATGAAATAATAAAAATGTCTGCATATATGAAGGACTTGGGTGAGATGTACGCATCATTTTAAACGGGATAGTTATATGGCATTGCTCCTTTTAATGCAAATAAATCTAGAACATAGAAAAAGGACTCTTAAATTTATTTGACAATTTGAGACAACCAAAGAAACAATAAGAAGGTTAGCTACATGAAGGCTTGTGTGAGATGTACGCATCGTTTCGAAAGCGATAGCCATTCAATTACTCCTTTTGATTCTAATCAAACTAGAACGAACTAATAGAATTCCTAATCACCTATTTTTTTGACAATTTTAGAGAACCAATGAAACAATAAGAAAGTCTCCCTAAATGAAGTCTTGTGTGAGATGTACGTATCGTTTCGAATGTGATAGTCATCAGATTGCCCCTTTTGATGCCAATCTAAATTGAACGAAGTAATAGAACTCGTAATCACCACATTCTTTGACAATTTGAGAGAACCTATGAAACAATTAGAAGGTCTCCCTAAATGATGACTTGTGTAAGGATGTACGCATCGTTTTGAACGTGATAATCATAGGATTGCTCCTTTTGATGCTAATCAAACTAGAACGAAGTTATAGAACTACTAATCACCCCTTTCTTTGACAATTTGACAGAACCAATAAAACAATAAAAAAATGTCTCCCTAAATGAAGACTTGTTTGAGATTTGCGCATCGTTTTGAACGAGATAGTCATGAGATTGCTCGTTTTGATGCTAATAAAACTAAAACGAATAAATAGGACTCCTAATATCCTATTTCTTTGACAATTTGAGACAACCAATGAAAAAAATAAGAAGATCTTCCAACATGAAGACTTGTGAGAGATGTATGCATCGTTTTGAACGTGATAGCCATGGGATTGCTCCTTTTGATGCTAATTAAACTAGAACGAAGTAATATGACTCCTAATCACCTCTTCCTTTGACAATTTTAGAGAACCAATGAAACAATTAAAAGGTCTTCATAAAAGAAAACTTGTGTGAGATTTACGCATCGTTTTGAACGCGATAGTCATGGGATTGCTCCTTTTGATGCTAATCAAACTAGAACGAACTAATAAGACTCATAATCACCTCTTTCTTTGACAAATTGAGAGAACCAATGAAACAATAAAAATATCTCCCTAAATGAAGACTTGTGTGAGATGTGCGTATCATTTTGAACACGATAGTAATGGGATTCCTCCTTTTAATACCAATCAAACTAGAACGAAAAAATAGGACTCGTAACCACCTCATTCTTAGACAATTTGAGAGAACCTATGAAACAATTAGAAAGTCTCCTTAAATGAAGACTTGAGTGAGATGTACGCATCGTTTTGAACGTGATAGTCATGTGATTGCTCCTTTTGATGCTAATCAAACTAGAACGAAGTAATAAGACTCTTAATCACCTTTTTCTTTAACAATTTAGTAGATCCAATGAAACAATAAAATGTCTGCATATTTGAAGGACTTGGGTGAGATGTACGCATCATTTTAAACGGGATAGTTATATGGCATTGCTCTTTTTAATGCAAATAAATCTAGAACGTAGAAAAAGGACTCTTAACTTTATTTGACAATTTGAGACAACCAATGAAATAATAAGAAGGTTAGCAACATGAAGACTTGTGTGATATGTACTAATCGTTTCGAAAGCGATAGTCATTCAATTACTCCTTTTGATGCTAATCAAACTAGAACGAACTAATAGAATTCCTAATCACCTATTTCTTTGACAATTTTAGAGAACCAATGAAACAATAAGAAAGTCTCCCTAAATAAAGTCTTGTGTGAGATGTACGTATCGTTTTGAATGTGATAGTCATCAGATTGCCCCTTTTGATGCCAATCTAACTTGAACGAAGTAATAGAACTCGTAATCACCTCATTCTTTGACAATTTGAGAGAACCTATGAAACAATTAGAAGGTCTCCCTAAATGATGACTTGTGTAAGGATGTACGCATCGTTTTGAACGTCATAATCATAGGATTGCTCCTTTTGATGGTAATCAAACTAGAACGAAGTTATAGAACTACTAATAACCCCTTTCTTTGACAATTTGACAGAACCAATAAAATAATAAAAAAATGTCTCCCTAAATGAAGACTTGTTTGAGATTTGCGCATCGTTTTGAACGTGATAGTCATGAGATTGCTCGTTTTAATGCTAATAAAATTAAAACGAATAAATAGGACTCCTAATCTCCTATTTCTTTGACAATTTGAGACAACCAATGAAAAAATAAGAAGATCTTCCAACATGAAGACTTGTGAGAGATGTACGCATCGTTTTGAACGTGATAGCCATGGGATTACTCCTTTTGATGCTAATTAAACTAGAACGAAGTAATATGACTCCTAATTACCTCTTTCTTTGACAATTTTAGAGAACCAATGAAACAATTAAAAGGTCTACATAAAAGAAAACTTGTGTGAGATTTACGCATCGTTTTGAACGCGATAGTCATGGGATTGCTCCTTTTGATGCTAATCAAACTAGAATGAACTAATAGGACTCATAATCACCTTTTTATTTGACAAATTGAGAGAACCATTGAAACAATAAAAATATCTCCCTAAATGAAGACTTGTGTGTTATGTGCGCATCATTTTGAACGCGATAGTAATGAATTGTTCCTTTTAATACCAATCAAACTAGAACGAAAAAATAGGACTCGTCACCACCTCATTCTTAGACAGTTTGAGAGAACCTATGAAACAATTAGAAAGTCTCCTTAAATGAAGACTTGAGTAAAATGTACGCATCGTTTTGAACGTGATAGTCATGAGATTGCTCGTTTTAATGCTAATAAAACTAAAACGAATAAATAGGACTCCTAATCTCCTAGTTCTTTGACAATTTGAGACAACCAATGAAAAAAATAAGATCTTCCAACATGAAGAATTGTGAGAGATGTACGCATCGTTTTGAACGTGATAGCCATAGGATTGCTCCTTTTGATGCTAATTAAACTAGAACGAAGTAATATGACTCCTAATCACCTCTTTCTTTGACAATTTTAGAGAACCAATGAAACAATTAAAAGGTCTTCATAAAAGAAAACTTGTGTGAGATTTACGCATCGTTTTGAATGCGATAGTCATGGGATTGCTTCTTTTGATGCTAATCAAACTAGAACGAACTTATAGGACTCATAATCACCGCTTTCTTTGACAAATTGAGAGAACCAATGAAACAATAAAAATATCTCCCTAAATGAAAACTTGTGTGAGATGTGCGCATCATTTTGAACGCAATAGTAATGGGATTTCTCCTTTTAATACCAATCAAACTAGAACGAAAAAATAGGACTCGTAACCACCTTATTCTTAGACAATTTGAGATAACCTTTGAAACAATTAAAAGGTCTCCTTAAATGAAGACATGAGTGAGATGTACGCATCGTTTTGAACGTGATAGTCATGTGATTGCTTTTTTTGATGCTAATCAAATTAGAACGAAGTAATAAGACTCTTAATCACCTTTTTCTTTAACAATTTAGTAGATCCAATGAAACAATAAAAATGTCTCCATATATGAAGGACTTGGGTGAGATGTACGCATCATTTTAAACGGGATAGTTATATAGCATTGCTCCTTTTAATGCAAATAAATCTAGAACGTAGAAAAAGGACTCTTAATTTTATTTGACAATTTGAGACAACCAATGAAATAATAAGAAGGTTAGCTACATGAAGACTTGTGTGAGATGTACGCATCGTTTCGAAAGCGATAGCCATTCAATTACTCCTTTTGATGCTAATCAAACTAGAACGAACTAATAGAATTCCTAATCACCTATTTCTTTGATAATTTTAGATAACCAATGAAACAATAAGAAGGTCTACCTAAATGAAGTCTTGTGTGAGATGTACGCATCGTTTCGAATGTGATAGTCATCGGATTGCCCCTTTTGATGCCAATCTAACTTGAGCGAAGTAATTGAACTCGTAATCACCTCATTCTTTGACAATTTGAGAGAACCTATGAAACAATTAGAAGGTCTCCCTAAATGAAGACTTGTGTAAGGATGTACGCATCGTTTTGAACGTGATAATCATAGGATTGCTCCTTTTGATGATAATCAAACTAGAACGAAGTTATAGAACTACTAATCACCCCTTTCTTTGACAATTTGACAGAATCAATAAAACAATAAAAAAATGTCTCCCTAAATGAAGACTTGTTTGAGATTTGCGCATCGTTTTGAACGTGATTGTAATATCCGAGATTATTATGTCTTTTAACAATTATCAATAAACGAATTTATGAGAAATTCTTGTGAGTTTTCGTTTATTAGCTGTATATATGTTATACATGCATGTGTTAGGTTATGATATGTGATGAGGAGTATTTAAATGGTGGGTTCAGTTTAACTCAACTATTTAGATTGGTTAAGTGTGGAATTAATTCTATTAATTTTGTGGGATGGCTTTAAAGTATGAGTTTGAGTTCGGAGCCGAATTTAGAGACGCAGACTGCGTATTTGAGTCCGGAACGTTGAAATTAGTTAGGATAGACTGTAACCACGAAAATGGGTCACGGTTGACTTTTTGGTCAAAGTCAACCGATTGACTTTTTCGGGTAAAAAGTCAACCACGAATTTTGGAGATGAATTTGATAAAACGAATAGTCCCATGACGTCCGAAACGTCGACTTTAGTAGGAATCGATATAAGTATCGCAACGTTCGGTTACGGAGGGCAAAATGGTCAAAATAATTGATTAATTGATTAAAATAATATATAATATATTTAGTACAAGTCAGCAGCTGGTGGGTCTCTTGGTGACCACCAAATTGGGACAAAGAGGGAGAGTATATACGTATATAGCAAATATAGAAGGAGGAGGGAGTTAGTTTTATTCCTTAAACCAAACACCTTTTTCATTTTCTCAACTCCCACATTATCTTGGTTCATTAACACAATTGATCATGGGATATGCCAAGGACCTCTCAACTGATGAATTCATAGTTACGTTACACAAGAATTCAAGCTCTATAAGAGCATCTCTTTCCCATAGTATTTTCCTTTTCCTTAGAAACCTCACCAAAATAAACTTGAGAGAATGAGAGTTTGAGAGCTCTTGAGAATTCTGGATATTTGGAGAGTCTAAGCAAGTAAGGGGGAAGGAATATCAGAATCAAAACAAGGGGAAATTCGCACTAAGAGGTAATTCATAACCCATTTCATATGTTCATGAGGAAAATAGTGAGAAATGCATGTATAATCATAGTTGATGGTTTGTTTTGGCGTTGTGATGCCATGTTATGGTGTATTACTGTTATGTGTCTATTAAGAATGAGAATTCTGGACTTAATCATGTTTCAATTACATTGAGAATAATAAAATTCGAGTATGCATGCTATATGTTTGATAAAATGCCACTAACATGCTAAATTCATCAAAACATGAAAAATTAGTGAATTTGATTATTTTAACATGTGTATATATGCTAGTAAAAGTGATCTGGACAGTAGGAATTGAATCCTTGCATGCTAGAATCAAAATCATGAATTTTTGTCAAAGTGGGTTAACATGAAATCTGTGACTTTTCAGGTTTTTCGGAGCCTTGAAATCATGGTTTCTGTGACCCGCTTATGGTAGCTAATAATTTTATAAAATAGTATGTTGTATGAAGTCCAATCTGTCCAAATTTCAAAGGAATCGGAGTTTTATTGAGCAAGATGTGAAATTCGTAAGCAAGCTTGTTGGTATAGAAATCTGCAGAAAATCTGGGTTTTCCAGAATTTTTCTAAGTGTTAGAACCTGTTCTGGCACGCTTTTCAAGGTAGCCGGTTCGTGGCCTTAACTTGCTGTTTTCTAGAAAGTGATATTTTTGTAAAATACTATGCTATATGAAGTATGTTGTGTCAAAAGGTCAGAGTCATATCATGCATGATTTGGTCAGAATCAATTCGCAAAGTGGGCTGCTCAAAGCTGCAAAAAAATTTCTGGACAGCGAAGAGCAGCGCAGCTGCGCCACTCATCAGGCTTGTGCTTGCGCAGCTGCACCGGTCCTGGTCGGTCCGGGTCGGGTCTGATCCGGGTCTGGTCGGACCGGGAAAAATTCCATAAACTTATTTTTACTCAGGTTCTCATATTGAACCACTTTATCTATATGACGCAACATGTTATATGATTAAATTAGCTTGATGATAGCATACGTGGTAGTTTAATAATGAAATTATAATGAAAGAAAATCATTTTCTTTCGAATTAGAGTTCAAGAACCTAATGGCTTATTGTGACACATATAATTAGGTTACGTGAAGGTTAATTGCTAGCTTTAACGATAGCAGACGTATCAGGCAAGTTTCTTACCCTATTTTTCATTGAGAAATTAATCAATCCTTATTCATTTGATTTCAGCGAGGGTAAGTTCGGACTTGTGATTATTTAAATATGCATGCAAGTTCCTTTGATGTAAAATTCTACAACTTCAATTGTCTTGCAAGTTTTATTGCTGTTTATTCAATTATTAATTCAATTGCTATGCTGTAAAGTTCCATCGATTTAAAAGAACTGTTTCCAGGAATGCTTTCTAGTTTTTGTTCAGCTAGAGATTGTTGATGACAAATGATTTAATTCAAATCTTTTGAAGCTATTTAAAGTTTACCAATCCAAATTGTTTTGGTGCGGTCTCGCATGAATACTAAGATGAACAACCCGAATAAACGGGCAAATAGATGTCGGGCATATAGTCCTATTTCTGCTTATGCAGTTTAAACTTTATACTTGTGCACAATGTAGGGTACGATAGGCTGATCACCTAGAGTACTTGCAGAGACCGTTTACAATCCATTTGATTGTTAAACTGTCTGATGGTTTTTGATGAAACAAAGTAACGTTCACGGTATTTAACACCCCTTAGTATGCTATTGAGAATTCTAAACTCTTATCTTTGATATTCTTGTTTAACACTTGATAATTCCTTCAACTGTTGAGATATTGTCATACAGATGTTTTTACTCCTGATGTATGTTTCCAAACTTCTTTATATACTTGCTGGGCAATTTGTGCTCATTCTTGCTTAAACCTTTCAGTTAAGGATGAGAAGGCTGAGGGCTCGGGCAAGGACAAGGGGAAGTCTAAGATGAAATGATGCTAGTTACCTTATGAAATAAGTTTATATTTCCGCATATGATGTAATGTAGCGATAAACGCTAAGTTTAAGTTTTGGTTTATTAAAGGTTGTAAAGACTTGGGATTTTATTTTGTACGTAATAGTTATATTATTATTGCTGGAGTTTACTTAGATAGATGATGATGTATGTTGTATCGTGAGCACCATATCCTGTAATCGATGTTACACGGATTTGGGGGCGTCATAGGTTGGTATCAAAGCTGTAGGTTATAAACCTTAGGTGAGGAACCTTAGACTATAACCTTAGGAAAGTTAGTGGAGTATATACGGAGATGAACTCACGTAGAGTTCTAAGGGTTGTGTCAAATCTATTTTTTTCTAAAAATAAAATCAATATCTATTTTAAAATACTAATCGAGTTACTTTGTCTTGATTGTAGGATGTCAGGAGAAGAGGAGGTTAGAGATATTCACGTAGTGAGTGAGCAGTTGGTGACAGCTGTACCTGAGCCTATAGCTGAGGCAGCAGCTGAGTCAGACCCAGAGGAGTATCCTGAAGAGGAAGAGGAGTCCGAGGAGGACTCCGAGGAAGCACCTGAGGATACTATGTTGGATGAGTTGATGGATAGGATTACAGAATTGGATGACAAGGTCCATGAGTTGGAGGAGCTGTATCAGGGGGAGCAACAGGCTGCAGCATTGCTTGGGGCATTGGTGCAACACCTGATAATTAGGAACGGGGATCTGGCTGACAAGCTGCGAACAACAGGTCAGAAGGCGGATAGGCTGAAGGATGAGAAAGAAGCTATCAGGACCCACTTGGGACATACCATTAATGGGCTAGAGTCGAGGATTCAGAGTCTCCAAACTAACAAGCAGATCATTACCACATTCTGGGGAGATGAGAGGAGAGGCCGTGTTCAGGCCGAGAAGCTAACAGACGAGTTAGAAGAAGAAGTAAGAGATAAAAAGGTTAGGATGGATAGAATGAAGTATGCGTTTAAATCAGCACATGGGAGGTTCCAGCATAGGGTGTATCACTTTCCACGTGAGGAGTACCGGTCTAGACATGCCAAAAGCCGTGGGCTGGTGCTGGAAATAGCGGATGAAGAGCATGAAGACGCCATTAGGCGGGGTCTTTAGTTTGTTCGTGTTAAACTTTTACTAGTAGCGTGTAGAACGCTTATCTATGAAATAAAACTTGGTTTCCAATGCTACTAAATATGATGGTTAAAGTGATGTAAATGGCTTAATGCCATAAGACGATGAAATACCTTGGGTATTATGTTTATAAATAAATATGCTTTTATTTAAATATGTGATGTGATGATTAAGTTTTTATATGAATTATATATGTTGTAGGAATAAGTTATGAGATGATAACATTAAGTTTATTTAAACAGATAGATGGCTAGAGGAAGACGTCGTCAAGTACCAGGTCAGGCGGTAATGCTAGGGGTCCACCGAACCCCATGCAATAATTCGTAGACATGTTAGCTGGGGCACTTCAGAATCGAACCCCGAATACCAATAACCCTCCAGCGGGCCAGGTGGCACACTTTAAAGACTTTAAGAGCGCGGGACCACCTGAGTTCAAAGGAACCACCGAACCTATTGAAGCCCAAACTTGGGTCAAGGAAATCGAAAAGGAGTTCGCTATTGCTAGCTAGGAGATGATCAGAAAACAATCTTCGCCACTTACATGCTGAAGGGTGAAGCCAATTTCTGGTGGGAGGCAAACCAGATCAGGGCGGGAGAAGGTGTGATACCTTGGGATGAGTTTAAGAAGATCTTCATCGAAAACTATTTCCCTGCGAGTATGCAGAGTCGTACGGAGATGCGATTCTTGGAGCTGAAGCAAGAAGACATGACCGTACCCCAGTACGCCGCAAAGTTCAACGAACTGGCGAGGTTCGCGCCTCATCAGGTAGACACTGAGGAGAGGAAAACGAGGAGGTTTGAGCAGGGTCTCAAACCATGGTTATACAGTAGACTTTCGGTGTTGCAGACGAATAGCTTCGCGACTCTCCTGGAGAAGGCTATAATTGCTGAGGGCGAAAGTGAAGCCCTAATGAAGTTTAATAAGGAGAAAAAGAAGAAGAATGAAGGAGGGAATCGCGGGGAAGATAGCAGCAGCAGTGGTGCAAACAAGAGGAAGTGGAACAACAACAACAACAATAACAATTTCAACTCGGGAAACTCTGGGGGAAAACTAGGGGAAGCAAAGAAGAGAACTGAGGCGTGCAAGGAGTGTGGGAGGAATCACTCGGGTGCATGTCTAAAAGGGAAGAATGTTTGTTTCAATTGCGGGCAAGAGGGGCACATCTCTCCCAATTGCTCTGCACCAAAGAGAAATGGATGTTTCAATTGTGGAGTATTGGACCATCAGGTAAGGAATTGCCCAAAGAAGAATTCAGCAGGAGGAAATGGAGGAAGGGGACCAAGCGGTGGAAATCTCACAATTACTGGACCACCAACTCAGAATCGACCAACAGTAAGGACTTTTAACATAACGGTTCAGGATGCAGTCGCATCCAAGGACGTGGTTTCAGGTATCATTCCGGTCAATGATATATCTGCTTACATATTATTCAATTCGGGTGCTACTTGTTCCTTCGTGTCGCATGAATTCTCCCAACGATTAAACTTACCCCAGGAAGAACTAGAATATCCTATGAACATAGAAGTCGCTAATAAGGAAGTTATTCCCGTTAGCCATGTCTATAGGAATTGTGTTGTAGATATCAGTGGGTATAAGTTGCCTGTGAATTTAATTCCGATTCAATTAGGGGAATTTGATGTAATTCTAGGAATGGATTGGTTATTTAACCATGGAGCGATGATAGATTGCCAGAAGAAGTGTATAAACCTTAAGGACTCCAAATCAGTCTAAGGTAGTATTCTACGGGAGTAAGTCGCCGAGACACTCGAGTTGTCTGACGATGTTGCAAGCGAGGAAGTTGCTAAGGAAGGGAAGTGTAGGATATTTGGCCCATATCGTCGATACACAGAAAATAGGTGTAGGAATGGGACAGATACCAGTAGTGAATGAATTTTTGGATGTATTTCCGGAAGAGTTACCAGGACTTCCACCGGATAGAGAGGTCGAATTCGTTATAGATTTAGTACCGGGAACGGCCCCGATTTCGAAAGCCCCATACAGAATGGCACCGGCAGAGATGAAAGAGCTGATGGTACAGTTGCAGGAATTATTGGATAGAAAGTATATTCAACCGAGTGTGTCTCTTTGGGGAGCACCAGTTTTATTTGTGAAAAAGAAGGACGGATCGATGAGACTTTGTATCGACTATCGAGAGTTGAACAAAGTGACGATCAAGAACAAGTATCCGTTACCTAGGATAGATGATCTGTTCGATCAGTTGAAGGGAGCGAAATATTTTTCCAAGATCGACTTGAGGACGGGATATCACCAATTGAGGGTGAGGAAGGAAGATGTTCCTAAGACAGCATTCATGACTCGTTACGGTCACTACGAGTTCCTGGTGATGTCATTTGGATTAACGAACGCGCCGGCGGCATTTATGGACATGATGAATCGGGTATTCAAGCAATACCTAGATAAATTTGTGGTCGTGTTCATAGATGATATCCTGATCTATTCCAAGACTCAGGAGGATCATGCTGAACACTTAAGGTTGGTATTGGAGGCGTTGAGGAAGGATAAGTTATACGCAAAATTTTCAAAGTGCGAGTTTTGGTTGGAGAAAGTTCAATTTCTGGGTCACGTGATCGATAAGGACGGAATCTCCGTGGATCCAGCAAAGGTGGAAGCGGTGCAGAATTGGGAGCAACCAAAGACACCGACTGAAGTAAGAAGTTTCTTAGGACTGGCAGGCTATTATAGACGGTTTATCCAATATTTTTCGAAGATAGCAGGAACTTTGACGAATTTAACGAAGAAGTCGGTCAAATTTGTCTAGACAGAGAAGTGTGAAGAAAGTTTTCGGGAACTTAAGAAAAGATTGAGTGAGGCACCGGTGTTGTCTTTACCAGACGATACAGGTGATTTCGTGATTTTTAGTGATGCGTCGCATAAAGGACTTGGCTGTGTGCTTATGCAACATGGTAAAGTTATTGCGTATGCATCACGTCAGTTGAAGGATTACGAGAAGGGATATCCTACCCATGACCTGGAATTGGCAGCGGTAGTATTTTCCCTAAAGATTTGGAGGCACTATTTATATGGTGTAAAGTGTGAAATATACACGGACCATAAAAGTCTAAAGTATATCTTCACGCAGAAGGAGTTGAATATGAGACAGAGAAGATGGTTGGAACTAATAAAGGATTACGATTGCGACATCTTATATCATCCGGGGAAAGCTAACGTGGTCGCAGATGCGCTAAGCAGAAAGGGCAGTGGCAAGTTGGCAATGCTAACAGCTCAAGAGTAGTTGATTAGGGAAATGGCCAGTTTGGAACTCGAGGTAAAGAGTCCGAGCGAGTCAGATGGGAAGTTGTTCGCAATGGAGGTTTGACCGACTCTATTGGACAAAATCAAAGAAGAACAAAGCAGCGATGAAGAATGCGAGAAGGTGAGGAAAAGAATTTTAGATGGAGAGGAGCTTAAGTTCAATGTGGGTATTGATGGATTATTAAGGTTTGAGAGGAGAATTTGGGTGCCAGGGGTATCCGAGTTAAAGGAAGAAATCTTGTAGGGAGCTCATAGCTCAAGTTACTCAATTCACCCGGGAAGCACAAAGATGTATCAGGATCTTCGCCAACATTATTGGTGGCCCAATATGAAGAGAGAAGTGGCAGAGTGCGTCAACAGATGTTTGACATGCCAGAGAGTTAACGGCGAAACATCAGAGACTGAGCGGGTTACTTCAACCATTAAAATTCCGGAATGGAAATGGGAGCATATCACGATGGACTTCGTGGTAGGACTTCCAAATACACAAAAGGGTTACGATGCAGTTTGGGTAATCGTTGATCGATTGACCAAGTCAGCGCATTTCTTGCCAATCAAAATCAGATATACCTTGGATCAGTTGGCAAAGCTTTATATCAAGGAGATCGTTTCCAGGCACGGTGTACCTGTATCAATTGTGTCAGATCGCGATCCGCGGTTCACAGCTAATTTCTGGAAAAGCTTTCAAGAACGCATGGGAACGCAACTGAGGTTGAGCACCGTGTATCATCCTCAAACAGACTGTCAGAGCGAAAGAACTATTCAAACATTGGAGGACATGCTGAGAGCATGTGTTATAGACTTCAAAGGAAGTTGGGATGACCACCTACCATTGGTGGAGTTTGCATACAACAACAGTTACCACGCGAGCATTGGGATGCCACCTTATGAAGCTTTATATGGAAGGAAATGCAGAATGCCATTGTGCTGGGATGAAGTGGGAGAACGCCAATTGCTAGGGCCAGAATTAGTGCAGCAAGCTGCAGATGTGATCAAAATGATACGAGCAAGATTAGTGACAGCTCAGGATCGACAGAAGAAATATGCCGATCAACATCGGCAACAACGAGACTTCGACTTCGGCACTTATGTGTTTCTAAGGGTTTCACCTTGGAAAGGGAAAATGAGATTTGGGAAGAAGGGAAAACTTAGTCCCAGATTCATAGGACCCTTTGAAGTGTTAAGGCGAGTCGGTGAGGTAGCTTATGAAATAGCTTTACCTCCGGAGTTAGAACATATACACAACGTGTTCCACGTATTAGTTTTACGACCCTATAAACGGGATTACAAGCATGTCATAGAGTATGAACCCATCCAATTTGAAAATGGCTTAACCTATGAAGAGGTTCCAATACAGATAATTGATAGAAAAGAACAAGTGTTGAGAAATAAGATAATACCTTCTGTTAAGGTAGTATGGAGAAACCACAACGCCGAAGAGGCTACGTGGGAACTCGAGGAGAAAATGATGAAAAATTACCCTAGTCTTTTTGTTTGATATGTAATGATTCCGGGGACGGAATCCTTATAAGGGAGGGTGAATGTAATATCCGAGATTATTATGTCATTCAACAATTATCAATAAACGAATTTATGAGAAATTCTTGTGAGTTTTCTTTTATTAGATGTATATATGTTATACATGCATGTGTTAGTTTATGATATGTGATGAGGAGTATTTAAATGGTGGGTTCAGTTTAACTCAACTATTTAAATTGGTTAAGTGTGGAACTAATTCTATTAATTTCGTGGGATGGCTTTAAAGTATGAGTTTGAGTTCGGGGCAGAATTTAGAGACGCAGACTGCGTATTTGAGTTCGGAACGTTGAAATTAGTTAGGATAGACTATAACCACGAAAATGGGTCACGGTTGACTTTTTGGTCAAAGTCAACCGGTTGACTTTTTTGGGTAAAAAGTCAACCACGAATTTTGGAGATGAATTTGATGAAACGGATAGTCCCATGACGTCCGAAACGTCGACTTTAGTAGGAATCAATATAAGTATCGCAACGTTCGGCTACGGAGGGTAAAATGGTCAAAATGATTGATTAATTGATTAAAATAATATTATAATATATTTAGTACAAGTCAGCAGCTGGTGGGTCTCTTGGTGACCACCAAATTGGGACAAGGAGGGAGAGTATATACGTATATAGCAAATATAGAAGGAGGAGGGAGTTAGTTTTATTCCTTAAACCAAACACCTTTTCATTTTCTCAACTCTCACATTATCTTGGTTCATTAACACAATTGATCATGGGATATGCCAAGGACCTCTCAACTGATGAATTCATATTTACGTTATACAAGAATTCAAGCTCTATAAGAGCATCTCTTTCCCATAGTATTTTCCTTTTCCTTAGAAACCTTACCAAAATAAACTTGAGAGAATGAGAGTTTGAGAGCTCTTGAGAATTCTGGATATTTGGAGAGTCTAAACAAGCAAGGGGGAAGGAATATCAAAATCAAAACAAGGGGAAATTCGCACTAAGAGGTAATTCATAACCCATTTCATATGTTCATGAGGAAAATAGTGAGAAATGCATGTATAATCATAGTTGATGGTTTGTTTTGGGGTTGTGATGCCATGTTATGGTGTATTACTGTTATGTGTCTATTAAGGATGAGAATTCTGGACTTAATCATGTTTCAATTACATTGAGAATCATAAAATTCGAGTATGCATGCTATATGTTTGATAAAATGCCACTAACATGCTAAATTCATCAAAACATGAAAAATTAGTGAATTTGATTATTGTAACATGTGTATATATGCTAGTAAAAGTGATCTGGACAGTAGGAATTGAATCCTTGCATGCTATAATCAAAATCATGAATATTTGTCAAAGTGGGTTAACATGAAATCTGTGACTTTTCGGGTTTTTCGGAGCCTTGAAATCATGGTTTCTGTGACCCGCTTACGGTAGCTAATAATTTTATAAAATAGTATGTTGTATGAAGTCCAATATGTCCAAATTTCAAAGGAATCGGAGTTTTATTGAGCAAGATATGAAATTCGTAAGCAAGCTTGTTGGTATAGAAATCTGCAGAAAATCTGGGTTTTCCAGAATTTTTCCAAGTGTTAGAACCTGTTCTGGCACGCTTTTCAAGGCAGCCGGTTCGTGGCCTTAACTTGCTGTTTTCTGGAAAGTGATATTTTTTTAAAATACTATGCTATATGAAGTATGTTGTGTCAAAAGCTCAGAGTCATATCATGCATGATTTGGTCAGAATCAATTCGCAAAGTGGGCTGCTCAAAGCTGCAAAAAAAATTCTTGGCCGCGAAGAGCAGCGCAGCTGTGCCACTCATCAGCCTTGTGCCTGAGCAGCTGCGCCGGTCCGGGTCGGTCCGGGTCGGGTCTGATCCGGGTCGGGTCGGACCGGGAAAAATTCCAGAAACTTATTTTTACTCAGGTTCTCATATTGAACCACTTTATCTATATGACGCAACAAGTTATATGATTAAATTATCTTGATGATAGCATACGTGGTAGTTTAATAATGAAAGGAAATCATTTTCTTTCGAATTAGAGTTCAAGAACCTAATGGCTTATTGTGACACATATAATTAGGTTACGTGAAAGTTAATTGCTAGCTTTAACGATAGCAGACGTATCAGGCAAGTTTCTTACCCTATTTTTCATTGAGAAATTAATCAATCCTTATTCATTTGATTTCAGCGAGGGTAAGTTCGGACTTGTGATTATTTAAATATGCATGGAAGTTCCTTTGACGTAAAATTCAACAACTTCAATTGTCTTGCAAGTTTTATTGCTGTTTATTCAATTATTAATTCAATTGCTATGCTGTAAAGTTCCATCGATTTAAAAGAACTGTTTCCAGGAATGCTTTCTAGTTTTTGTTCACTTAGAGATTGTTGATGACAAATGATTTAATTTAAATCCTTTGAAGCTATTTAAAGTTTACCAATCCAAATTATTTTGGTGCAGTCTCGCATGAATACTAAGATGAACAACCCGAATAAACGGGCAAACAGATGTCGGGCATATAGTCCCATTTCTGCTTATGCAGTTTAAACTTTATACTTGTGCACAATGTAGGGTACGATAGGCTGATCACCTGGAGTACTTGCAGAGACCGTTTACAATCTATTTGATTGTTAAACTGTGTAATGGTTTTTGATGAAACAAAGTAACGTTTGTAGGGTTTTCGGCACATAAACGCAGCGGAAATTAAAATTTTTCGAAACCCTAAAACAGGATCCATGCGAAAACATATTAATTCAAAGGTTAAGATATGTTTTACCGATTATTCCAGCCTGAAAGGAGACGATGAAGATTCTGGAACTGCTTCGAATCCTCAACGCAATCCAACGGAACTGCGCCTCTATGGTATCCACACGAACGTCCCGCGAATCGTCACACGATCTGCAGCAAGGAAAGCTGCGGTACTAGCCGCCAAAGATCTGAATTTTTGAAAATTTTCTCTCTAGTCTCTCTCTAAGAGCGGCTAGGGTTTTGATATCGATAATACCCTAAACGGCTGATATATCATATATATAGCAGTTAAAGGAATTAACCAAAACCTAATCCAATTAGAAATATAAAATCCGAATTTATATATATATATATATTATATCTTAATTAAGTCTTACTTAATTAATATACATATATATATATATATACAAATTATCCTATTAATTTAAATTCATAATTTAAATACTATCAATCATATTGATATATTTAAATCCATACAATTTAAATTAATTCCCTTTTAATTACGTTCTAAGTGTGTGACCCTATAGGTTATTATTATGTTGGCAATAATTTTAAAATCATATTATAAAATTATAAACAGTGAGCGGCATCTAGTAATGCATCACTGCTACCCAAATAATAATAAGATCGGTGATTCGATACAACCTTTTCGTGACCAATGTTTCAATGTAATTTAATCCTTTTAACCTTGACATCCTAGATTAAACTCGAGGCATGGAATGTGTCATCCTCTTCATAATTTAATCTGATTTTTCTTGATCGATGAGTAGACTATATGAAACAAATCACTATTTGAGCATGGCCATGCATTTCATAGTCCTACTCAATCAAGAGGCCTATGGATATCACCCCTAATATATAGGAGGGTTAAATTCCATCTAGATCACTCATATTCCTCACACGATTCATGATATACCCAATAATCACCTTTATCGTCCACCTATTAAAGGTGGCCTTTGATGATATCAAAGTACATAAATTCTCGTGTAGTAATATAGTGATTTCAGGTCGGAGGATCATTACATCATTGTCACTATGAGAATTGCTTATGACACTTTGCATAATGCTCCACGTAGAATTCTCATGGTGGGTCTGCCCAGTACATTGTTCTCTAACATGTACCTATGCATTGACTCAATATCTCATATATTTATGACCAATGAGATTTGGCCATCAGTCAATCCACATACTAGTCTCAATGTATCATTGTTGTCCCATTAACAATGACACTTGACTAGGGACATTTAAGAGTAATGATACTAATTGTAACTATATGATCTCATGTTCAAGTCACATACTTGAAGCCATATAATTTGTATCACTATTCTAAGGACTTTTATTATGTTAACATTTATATAACGCAGTAAATAAAACCATAATAAAATAATTCATTTATTCAATCAAATATAATATCAAAAAATGTTTAAACAATTACATCAAAGAATTAGCCTCTAGGGCATAAACTCTAACAGTCTCCCACTTGCACTAGAGGTAATCACTCATGTATCTAATACCCATGGAACTAGTGTGACCTTCATACTTATGCTGCGACAAAGCTTTGGTCAGTGGATCTGCAACATTATCATCTGTTGGCACTCTGCTTATATGTACATCTCCTCTATCAATGATTTCACGGATGAGATGGTACCGCCAAAGTATATGCTTGGATCGTTGGTGAGATTTGGGTTCCTTAGCCTGTGCAATGGCTCCATTATTATCACAGTATAGCTCAACCGGATCAACAATGGTTGGAACAACACCAAGTTCAGTGACGAACTTTTTAATCCATACAGCCTCCTTGGCCGCACTAGAAGCAGCAATATACTCAGCCTCTGTTGTAGAATCGGCTACTGTCTCTTGCTTCGAACTTTTCCAGCTAACAGCACCACCATTAAGGCAAAACACAAAACCTGACTGAGACTTATAGTCATCTGTGTCAGTCTGGAAACTAGCATCTGTGTAACCCTTTACTGTCAGTTCGTCTTCACCTCCATATACCAAGAATGAATCCTTAGTCCTTTTCAGGTACTTGAGGATATTCTTGACTGCTGTCCAGTGACCTTCACCTGGATTCGACTGGTATCTGTTCGTCATGCTCAAAGCATATGAGACATCCGGACGAGTACATATCATTGCATACATGATAGATCCAATTACCGAAGCATAAGGGATCTTTCTCATACGCTCCTCATCATCATGTGATTTAGGACATTGGGCCTTAGAGATCTTAACACCATGAGACATGGGTAAGTGTCCTCTTTTTGCGTCTTGCATGCTGAACCGTTTCAGCACTTTATCAATATATGTACTTTGACTTAGGCCGAGCATTTTTCTCGATCTATCTCGATAGATCTTGATACCTAAAATGTAGGTTGCATCGCCCAAATCTTTCATGGAGAAACATTTTCCTAACCATGTTTTTACAGCCTGTAAGGAAGGAATGTCATTTCCAATAATTAATATGTCGTCAACATATAATACCAGGAATACAATGTGACTCCCACTAACCTTCTTATATACACAAGGTTCATCTTCATTTTTTATGAAGCCAAACTCTTTGACTGCTTCATCAAATCGAAGATTCCAACTCCGAGAGGCTTGCTTCAATCCATAAATGGATCGCTGCAGCTTACATACAAGGCTGCAATAGCAAGTAAGATCCTGATGGATTTAACCATTGCCACTGGAGAGAAGGTTTCATCATAGTCAACACCTTGAACTTGTTTGAAACCTTTTGCTACCAGTCGACCTTTATAGGTTTGTACATTACCATCCATGTCGGTTTTCTTCTTGAAAACCCACTTGCACCCGATTGGTTTTACCCCTTCGGGTGGATCAACCAAAGTCCATACTTTGTTAGTATACATGGAGTCCATCTCAGATTTCATGGCTTCAAGCCATCTCTCAGAATCTGGTCCATTCATAGCTTCTTGGTAGGAAGCAGGTTCATCGCCATTTTGAGTCACAAGAAATCCATAATATCTCTCGGGCTCTTGGCGTATCCTACCAGATCTACGAATGCCTCGTGTAATTTGAGCAGGTTCACTTTCCACAATATCTTGTGGTTCCTGCTCATGTTCCAACTCAGGTTCAATGATATTTTGTGGTTCTCGAACTTCTTCGAGTTCTACTTTCCTCCCACTGTTTTCTTTAGAGACAAATTCTCTTTCTAGAAAAATACCAGTTCGAGCAACAAATACTTTGTTCTCAGAAGGTTTGTAGAAATAATACCCTTTTGTTTCCTTTGGGTATCCCACAAAATTATATTTGTCAGATTTGGGTCCGAGCTTGTCAGAAGCCAAACGTTTTACAAACGCCTCGCAACCCCAAATCTTCATGAACGACATACTAGGACGTTTCCCAGTCCACATCTCATATGGTGTCTTATGAACCCCGTCTTTGTAGGAAACACGGTTAAGTGTGAATGCAGCTGTCTCTAGGGCATGTCCCCAGAAGCTTATTGGAAGATCTGCATGACTCATCATCGATCGTACCATGTCCAACAAGGTGCGATTCCTCCTCTCAGACACACCATTCCATTGTGGTGTTCCAGGTGGAGTGAGCTGTGATATAATACCACACTCCTTTAGAAGGTCATCAAAGTCTTGGCTTAAGTATTCACCTCCTCGATCGGATCGAAGGGCTTTTATGCTTTTCCCAAATTGGTTTTGAACTTCATTCTTGAATTCCTTGAACTTTTCAAAGGATTCGGATTTGTGTCTCATAAGATACAGATATCCATATCTACTGAAGTTGTCAGTAAATGTAATGAAGTAATAAAACCCACCTCTTGCTAACGAACTCATGGGTCCGCATACATCACTATGTATAAGTCCCAATACATCGCTAGCCCGTTCACTGTGTCCAGTGAAAGGGGCTTTAGTCATCTTGCCTAATAAACAAGACTCGCATGTCTCATATGATTCAAAATCAAATGAATCCAAAAACCCATCTTTATGGAGTTTGGATATACGTTTCTCATTTATATGGCCTAAACGACAGTGCCAAAGATATGTCGGATTTGAATCATTTGATTTAAATCGTTTTGTATTTATGTTATAGATAGGCATTTCTAAATTAAGAATATAAAGACCATTAAACAATTGTGCAACACCATAACATATTTCATTTAAGTAAAATGAACAACTGTTGTTCTTTATTAAAAATGAAAAACCTTTCTTGTCCAAACAAGAAACAGAAATAATGTTTTTGCTCATAGCAGGCACATAATAACAATCCTCTAATTCTAATACTAGCCCAGTGGGCAAAAATAAATGATAAGTTCCTACGGCTAGTGCAGCAACTTTTGCTCCATTCCCAACTCGTAGGTCAACCTCGCCTTTCGCCAAAGTCCTACTCCTTCGGAGTTCCTGCACATTAACACAAATGTGAGAACCACATCCAGTATCTAATACCCATGATGTAGAAGTGGACAAATTGACTTCTATAACATATATACCTGAATCAGAAGTCATACTTCCTTTCTTTTTCTTCAGTTCTTCCAAATAAGCATGACAATTCCTCTTCCAGTGTCCAGATTTTCCACAGAAGTGACAATCACCTTCTTTAGCCACCCCACCTTTAGGTTTTAAAGCCTGTTTGGTTTTGGGATTGGGTTTGGAAGATTTAGATCCTATCTTCTTCTTGCCTTTTCCCATTCCCTTAGCATTCCCCTTTTGCACCATCATTATGGGAGCGGGTCCTGCCTTTTTCATGTTGTTCTCGGCAGTTCTTAACATGCTCAACAACTCAGTAAGTGGTTTCTCAATTTCATTCATGAGGTAATTCATAACAAATTGAGAGTAGCTGTTGTTCAAAGATTGCAAAACAAGATCAGTTTGGGCTTCCGGAGTAATCGAAAAACCCAACCTACCAAGGTACTCAATATACCCAATCATTTTCAGCACATGTGGACCAACTGGATCACGTTCACCCATCTTGCAGTGATACAACGCCTTGCTTGTATCATACCTCTCCTGTCGAGCATGCCCTTCGAATAATTTCTTAAGATGCTCGATCATCTCATAAGCATCCATTAACTCATGTTGCTTCTGAAGCTCAGAGTTCATAGTTGCTAGCATGAGACAACTCACGTCCAGAGCATCATCTTGATGCTTCTTATAAGCATTATGCTCTACACGTGGTGCAGTGTTAGCTGGTGCTGCAGGAATGGGCCCATCAAGGATATATAGCTTACGCTCCTGTTTGAGGACAATCCTCAAGTTCCTATGCCAGTCTAGGAAATTAACTCCACTCAGCTTTTCCTTCTCAAGGACTGATCGTAGTGAAAGACTATTTGTGTTGTTATTTGCCATTGATATCTACAATTTATAAGTGCAAAAATAATAAGTCAAATTGCAGAATTTTGATATTATGTAATTGATAATAGTACATTCAAAATATACCTCCCACTATTTTATTCAAATTAATAGCCCTCACCATTAATTCGGAAAGCATTTTTCAATTAAATCTTTCTAGTGAGCTAAGATCCATATTTCATTATGCCTTAAGTTAGCTTTGGCTATTCTCTCAAAACATAATTATTTAGGTAGACAACCCTTTGTCAATTATATCATATATAACTCTTAGATAGTTTGGTGAACAACATTTGTTTCTAGTCCATCTAATGGTACCTACCAAACTCTATGCCTCTAAGTCCACAATCCTATTGTGATAACTTAGTTAAGTCTGGCCCAATGATTTTAACAGTTTGGATATCACAATTATCCTATCGCATCTTACCAAGATAAATGGGGTACTTTACTTTGGCAAACCTACATCCATCGGTCAAGGTCTTGATGAGTGTTATTCATTGGAAGGCATCTGATTTAGACTTAATAATTTTATGAGGGATTTTAATAATTAATTTAGATCTCACCAATTTTAATCTTATTAAATATTCACATTATTTATCATATCATATCGTATACAAGCATAAATAAAGTGCAAAATTAAATGTGTCACAGTTATGGCCCCAACCCTATGCCAATCTTTTCAAGCTAATGAAAAGATTGAAGGTCAGTCTAAGGTGGTAAAAGGTCTTCAAAATAGTAGCTTCCTTGGACCTTCCTCATGCATGTGTCTCCTCTCAATCATCATCTTGTCATATTGATAGGTTACAATTGTACATTACATGACATAAAGAAACCTTGAGTTACATTCGAGGGGATTTAGATGAGAAGAGAATATTACATCAGAATTTATAGAAAGGCACGACATGCAAGCCGTATTTCAAAACCAAAACCACTAACCTATGGGCCAAAAGGGCCATAACTGTGCACCATGCATATCACAATAAGCACATGACACAATTTATATAATTAAAGAAAACTATATACAAAATATTGGGGTCACGACCATCGTGCGCTACGACGGGGGGGTCCAAGGGGGGGGCTCCCCCCTGGCGGTGGTCCGGCATATACATGCATATATATTACAGATTTCCAGAATACGCATACATGCAGAATATCATATACTCAATTTCAGATCGGTAAACATGCATCATCATATATCATATATAACGAATACAATTAAAACACGTAATCTGAATTAATCGTTTCGCAAGCAGCTATGATACCACTGTAGGGTTTTTGGCACATAAACGCAGAGGAAATTAAAAATTTTCGAAACCCTAAAACAGGATCCATGCGAAAACATATTAATTCAGAGGTTAAGATATGTTTTACCGATTATTCCAGCCTGAAAGGAGACGATGGAGATTCTGGAACTGCTTCGAATCCTCAACGCAATCCAACGGAACTGCGCCTCTATGGTATCCACACGAACGTCCCGCGAATCGTTACACGATCTGCAGCAAGGAAAGCTGCGGTACTAGCCGCCAAGGATATGAATTTTTGAAAATTTTCTCTCTAGTCTCTCTCTAAGAGCGGCTAGGGTTTTGATATCGATAATACCCTAAACGGCTGATATATCATATATATAGCAGTTAAAGGAATTAACCAAAACCTAATCCAATTAGAAATATAAAATCTGAATTTATATATATATATATATTATATCTTAATTAAGTCTTACTTAATTAATATACATATATATATATATACAAATTATCCTATTAATTTAAATTCATAATTTAAATACTATCAATCATATTGATATATTTAAATCCATACAATTTAAATTAATTCCCTTTTAATTACGTTCTAAGTGTGTGACCCTATAGGTTATTATTATGTTGGCAATAATTTTAAAATCATATTATAAAATTATAAACAGTGAGCGGCATCTAGTAATGCATCACTGCTACCCAAATAATAATAAGATCGGTGATTCGATACAACCTTTTCGTGACCAATGTTTCAATGTAATTTAATCCTTTTAACCTTGACATCCTAGATTAAACTCGAGGCATGGAATGTGTCATCCTCTTCATAATTTAATCCGAGTTTTCTTGATCGATGAGTAGACTATATGAAACAAATCACTATTTGAGCATGGCCATGCATTTCATAGTCCTACTCAATCAAGAGGCCTATGGATATCACCCCTAATATATAGGAGGGTTAAATTCCATCTAGATCACTCATATTCCTCACACGATTCATGATATACCCAATAATCACCTTTATCGTCCACCTATTAAAGGTGGCCTTTGATGATATCAAAGTACATAAATTCTCGTGTAGTAATATAGTGATTTCAGGTCGGAGGATCATTACATCATTGTCACTATGAGAATTGCTTATGACACTTTGCATAATGCTCCACGTAGAATTCTCATGGTGGGTCTGCCCAGTACATTGTTCTCTAACATGTACCTATGCATTGACTCAATATCTCATATATTTATGACCAATGAGATTTGGCCATCAGTCAATCCACATACTAGTCTCAATGTATCATTGTTGTCCCATTAACAATGACACTTGACTAGGGACATTTAAGAGTAATGATACTAATTGTAACTATATGATCTCATGTTCAAGTCACATACTTGAAGCCATATAATTTGTATCACTATTCTAAGGACTTTTATTATGTTAACATTTATATAACGCAATAAATAAAACCATAGTAAAATAATTCATTTATTCAATCAAATATAATATCAAAAAATGTTTAAACAATTACATCAAAGAATTAGCCTCTAGGGCATAAACTCTAACAACGTTCAGGGTATTTAACACCCCTTAGTATGCTATTGAGAATTCTAAACTCTTATCTTTGATATTCTTGTTTAACACTTGATAATTCCTTCAACTGTTGAGATATTGTCATACAGATGTTTTTACTCCTGATATATGTTTCCAAACTTCTTTATATACTTGCTGGGCAATTTGTGCTCATTCTTGCTTAAACCTTTCAGTTAAGGATGAGAAGGCTGAGGGCTCGGGCAAGGACAAGGGGAAATCTAAGATGAAATGATGCTAGTTACCTTATGAAATAAGTTTATATTTTCGCAGATGATGTAATGTAGCGATAAACGCTAAGTTTAAGTTTTGGTTTATTAAAGGTTGTAAAGACTTGGGATTTTATTTTGTACGTAATAGTTATATTATCATTATTATTATTGCTGGAGTTTACTTAGATAGATGATGATGTATGTTGTATCGTGAGCACCATGTCCTGTAATCGATGTTACACGGATTTGGGGGCGTCACAGTGATAGTCATGAGATTGCTCGTTTTGATGCCAATAAAACTAAAACGAATAAATAGGACTCCTAATCTCCTATTTCTTTGACAATTTGAGACAACCAATGAAAAAAATAAGAAGATCTTCCAACATGAAGACTTGTGAGAGATGTACGCATCGTTTTGAACGTGATAGCCATGGGATTGCTCCTTCTGATGCTAATTAAACTAGAACGAAGTAATATGACTCCTAATCACCTCTTTCTTTGACAATTTTAGAGAACCAATGAAACAATTAAAAGGTCTTCATAAAAGAAAACTTGTGTGAGATTTACGCATCGTTTTGAACTTGATAGCCATGGGATTGCTCCTTTTGATGCTAATCAAACTAGAACGAACTAATAGGACTCACAATCATCTCTTTCTTTGACAAATTGAGAGAACCAATAAAACAATAAAAATATCTCCCTAAATGAAGACTTGTGTGAGATGTGCGCATCATTTTGAACGCGATAGTAATGGGATTGCTCCTTTTAATACCAATCAAACTAGAACGAAAAATAGGACTCGTAACCACCTCATTCTTAGACAATTTAAGATAACCTTTGAAACAATTAGAAGGTCTCCTTAAATGAAGACTTGAGTGAGATGTACGCATCGTTTTGAACGTGATAGTCATGTGATTGCTCCTTTTGATGCTAATCAAACTAGAACGAAGTAACAGGACTCTTAATCACCTTTTTCTTTAACAATTTAATAGATCCAATGAAACAATAAAAATGTCTCCATATATGAAGGACTTGGGTGAGATGTACGCATCATTTCAAACGGGATAGTTATATGGAATTGCTCCTTTTAATGCAAATACATCTAGAACGAAGAAAAAGGACTTTTAACTTTATTTGACAATTTGAGACAACTAATGAAACAATAAGAAGGTCTCCCTAAATGAAGTCTTGTGTGAGATGTACGTATCGTTTCGAATGTGATAGTCATCGGATTGCCCCTTTTGATGCCAATCTAGCTTGAACGAAGTAATAGAACTCGTAATCACCTCATTCTTTGACAATTTGAGAGAACCTATGAAACAATTAGAAGGTCTCCCTAAATGAAGACTTGTGTAAGGATGTAGGCATCGTTTTGAACGTGATAATCATAGGATTGCTCTTTTGATGCTAATCAAACTAGAACGAAGTTATAGAACTACTAATCACCCCTTTCTTTGACAATTTGACAGAACCAATAAAACAATAAAAAAAATGTCTCCCTAAATGAAGACTTGTTTGAGATTTGCGCATCGTTTTGAACATGATAGTCATGAGATGCTCGTTTTGATGCCAATAAAACTAAAACGAATAAATAGGACTCCTAATCTCCTATTTCTTTGACAATTTGAGACAACCAATGAAAAAAATAATTAGATCTTCCAACATAAAGACTTGTGAGAGATGTACGCATCGTTTTGAACATGATAGCCATGGGATTGCTCCTTTTGATGCTAATTAAACTAGAACGAAGTAATATGACTCCTAGTCACCTCTTTCTTTGATAATTTTAGAGAACCAATGAAACAATTAAAAGGTCTTCATAAAAGAAAACTTGTGTGAGATTTACGTATCGTTTTGAACGCGATAGTCATGGGATTGCTCCTTTTGATGCTAATCAAACTAGAACGTACTAATAGGACTCAAAATCACCTTTTTCTTTGACAAATTGAGAGAACCAATGAAACAATAAAAATATCTCCCTAAATGAAGACTTGTGTGAGATGTGCGCATCATTTGAACGCGATAGTAATGAGATTGCTCCTTTTAATACGAATCAAACTAGAACGAAAAAATAAGACTCGCAACCACTTCATTCTTAGACAATTTGAGAGAACCTATGAAACATTTAGAAGGTCTCCTTAAATGAAGACTTGAGTGAGAAGTACGCATCGTTTTGAATGTGATAGTCATGTGATTGCTCCTTTTGATGCTAATCAAACTAGAACGAAGTAATAGGACTCTTAATCACCTTTTTCTTTAACAATTTAATAGATCCAATGAAACAATAAAAATGTCTCCATATATGAAGGACTTGGGTGAGATGTACGCATCATTTTAAACGGGATAGTTATATGGCATTGCTCTTTTTAATGCAAATAAATCTAGAACGAAGAAAAAGGACTCTTAACTTTATTTGACAATTTGAGACAACCAATGAAATAATAAAAAGGTCCGCTACATGAAGACTTGTGTGAGAATGTGCGCATCGTTTCGAAAGCGATAGCCATTAAATTACTCCTTTTGATACTAATCAAACTAGGACGAACTAATAGAATTCCTAATCACCTATTTCTTTGACAATTTTAGAGAACCAATGAAACAATAAGAAGGTCTCCCTAAATGAAGTCTTGTGTGAGATGTACGTGTCGTTTCGAATGTGATAGACATCGGATTGCCCCTTTTGATGCCAATCTAACTTGAACGAAGTAATAGAAGTCGTAATCACCTCATTCTTTGACAATTTGGGAGAACCTATGAAACAATTAGAAGGTCTCCCTAAATGAAACTTGTGTAAGGATGTAGGCATCGTTTTGAACGTGATAATTATAGGATTGCTCTTTTGATGCTAATCAAACTAGAACGAAGTTATAGAACTACTAATCACCCCTTTCTTTGACAATTTGACAGAACCAATAAAACAATAAAAAAATGTCTCCCTAAATGAAGACTTGTTTGAGATTTGCGCATCGTTTTGAACATGATAGTCATGAGATGCTCGTTTTGATGCCAATAAAACTAAAACGAATAAATAGGACTCCTAATCTCCTATTTCTTTGACAATTTGAGACAACCAATGAAAAAAATAATTAGATCTTCCAACATGAAGACTTGTGAGAGATGTACGCATCGTTTTGAACATGATAGCCATGGGATTGCTCCTTTTGATGCTAATTAAACTAGAACGAAGTAGTATGACTCCTAGTCACCTCTTTCTTTGATAATTTCAGAGAACCAATGAAACAATTAAAAGGTCTTCATAAAAGAAAACTTGTGTGAGGTTTACGTATCGTTTTGAACGCGATAGTCATGGGATTGCTCCTTTTGATGCTAATCAAACTAGAACGTACTAATAGGACTCAAAATCACCTTTTTCTTTGACAAATTGAGAGAACCAATGAAACAATAAAAATATCTCCCTAAATGAAGACTTGTGTGAGATGTGCGCATCATTTTGAACGCGATAGTAATGAGATTGCTCCTTTTAATACGAATCAAACTAGAACGAAAAAATAAGACTCGCAACCACCTCATTCTTAGACAATTTGAGAGAACCTATGAAACATTTAGAAGGTCTCCTTAAATGAAGACTTGAGTGAGAAGTACGCATCGTTTTGAATGTGATAGTCATGTGATTGCTCCTTTTGATGCTAATCAAACTAGAACGAAGTAATAGGACTCTTAATCACCTTTTTCTTTAACAATTTAATAGATCCAATGAAACAATAAAAATGTCTCCATATATGAAGGACTTGGGTGAGATGTACGCATCATTTTAAACGGGATAGTTATATGGCATTGCTCTTTTTAATGCAAATAAATCTAGAACGAAGAAAAAGGACTCTTAACTTTATTTGACAATTTGAGACAACCAATGAAATAATAAAAAGGTCCGCTACATGAAGACTTGTGTGAGAATGTGCGCATCGTTTCGAAAGCGATAGCCATTAAATTACTCCTTTTGATACTAATCAAACTAGGACGAACTAATAGAATTCCTAATCACCTATTTCTTTGACAATTTTAGAGAACCAATGAAACAATAAGAAGGTCTCCCTAAATGAAGTCTTGTGTGAGATGTACGTGTCGTTTCGAATGTGATAGACATCGGATTGCCCCTTTTGATGCCAATCTAACTTGAACGAAGTAATAGAAGTCGTAATCACCTCATTCTTTGACAATTTGGGAGAACCTATGAAACAATTAGAAGGTCTCCCTAAATGAAACTTGTGTAAGGATGTAGGCATCGTTTTGAACGTGATAATTATAGGATTGCTCTTTTGATGCTAATCAAACTAGAACGAAGTTATAGAACTACTAATCACCCCTTTCTTTGACAATTTGACAGAACCAATAAAACAATAAAAAAATGTCTCCCTAAATGAAGACTTGTTTGAGATTTGCGCATCGTTTTGAACATGATAGTCATGAGATGCTCGTTTTGATGCCAATAAAACTAAAACGAATAAATAGGACTCCTAATCTCCTATTTCTTTGACAATTTGAGACAACCAATGAAAAAAATAATTAGATCTTCCAACATGAAGACTTGTGAGAGATGTACGCATCGTTTTGAACATGATAGCCATGGGATTGCTCCTTTTGATGCTAATTAAACTAGAACGAAGTAATATGACTCCTAGTCACCTCTTTCTTTGATAATTTTAGAGAACCAATGAAACAATTAAAAGGTCTTCATAAAAGAAAACTTGTGTGAGATTTACGTATCGTTTTGAACGCGATAGTCATGGGATTGCTCCTTTTGATGCTAATCAAACTAGAACGTACTAATAGGACTCAAAATCACCTTTTTCTTTGACAAATTGAGAGAACCAATGAAACAATAAAAATATCTCCCTAAATGAAGACTTGTGTGAGATGTGCGCATCATTTTGAACGCGATAGTAATGAGATTGCTCCTTTTAATACGAATCAAACTAGAACGAAAAAATAAGACTCGCAACCACCTCATTCTTAGACAATTTGAGAGAACCTATGAAACATTTAGAAGGTCTCCTTAAATGAAGACTTGAGTGAGAAGTACGCATCGTTTTGAATGTGATAGTCATGTGATTGCTCCTTTTGATGCTAATCAAACTAGAACGAAGTAATAGGACTCTTAATCACCTTTTTCTTTAACAATTTAATAGATCCAATGAAACAATAAAAATGTCTCCATATATGAAGGACTTGGGTGAGATGTACGCATCATTTTAAACGGGATAGTTATATGGCATTGCTCTTTTTAATGCAAATAAATCTAGAACGAAGAAAAAGGACTCTTAACTTTATTTGACAATTTGAGACAACCAATGAAATAATAAAAAGGTCCGCTACATGAAGACTTGTGTGAGAATGTGCGCATCGTTTCGAAAGCGATAGCCATTAAATTACTCCTTTTGATACTAATCAAACTAGGACGAACTAATAGAATTCCTAATCACCTATTTCTTTGACAATTTTAGAGAACCAATGAAACAATAAGAAGGTCTCCCTAAATGAAGTCTTGTGTGAGATGTACGTGTCGTTTCGAATGTGATAGACATCGGATTGCCCCTTTTGATGCCAATCTAACTTGAACGAAGTAATAGAAGTCGTAATCACCTCATTCTTTGACAATTTGGGAGAACCTATGAAACAATTAGAAGGTCTCCCTAAATGAAACTTGTGTAAGGATGTAGGCATCGTTTTGAACGTGATAATTATAGGATTGCTCTTTTGATGCTAATCAAACTAGAACGAGGTTATAGAACTACTAATCACCCCTTTCTTTGACAATTTGACAGAACCAATAAAACAATAAAAAAATGTCTCCCTAAATGAAGACTTGTTTGAGATTTGCGCATCGTTTTGAACATGATAGTCATGAGATGCTCGTTTTGATGCCAATAAAACTAAAACGAATAAATAGGACTCCTAATCTCCTATTTCTTTGACAATTTGAGACAACCAATGAAAAAAATAATTAGATCTTCCAACATGAAGACTTGTGAGAGATGTACGCATCGTTTTGAACATGATAGCCATGGGATTGCTCCTTTTGATGCTAATTAAACTAGAACGAAGTAATATGACTCCTAGTCACCTCTTTCTTTGATAATTTTAGAGAACCAATGAAACAATTAAAAGGTCTTCATAAAAGAAAACTTGTGTGAGATTTACGTATCGTTTTGAACGCGATAGTCATGGGATTGCTCCTTTTGATGCTAATCAAACTAGAACGTACTAATAGGACTCAAAATCACCTTTTTCTTTGACAAATTGAGAGAACCAATGAAACAATAAAAATATCTCCCTAAATGAAGACTTGTGTGAGATGTGCGCATCATTTTGAACGCGATAGTAATGAGATTGCTCCTTTTAATACGAATCAAACTAGAACGAAAAAATAAGACTCGCAACCACCTCATTCTTAGACAATTTGAGAGAACCTATGAAACATTTAGAAGGTCTCCTTAAATGAAGACTTGAGTGAGAAGTACGCATCGTTTTGAATGTGATAGTCATGTGATTGCTCCTTTTGATGCTAATCAAACTAGAACGAAGTAATAGGACTCTTAATCACCTTTTTCTTTAACAATTTAATAGATCCAATGAAACAATAAAAATGTCTCCATATATGAAGGACTTGGGTGAGATGTACGCATCATTTTAAACGGGATAGTTATATGGCATTGCTCTTTTTAATGCAAATAAATCTAGAACGAAGAAAAAGGACTCTTAACTTTATTTGACAATTTGAGACAACCAATGAAATAATAAAAAGGTCCGCTACATGAAGACTTGTGTGAGAATGTGCGCATCGTTTCGAAAGCGATAGCCATTAAATTACTCCTTTTGATACTAATCAAACTAGGACGAACTAATAGAATTCCTAATCACCTATTTCTTTGACAATTTTAGAGAACCAATGAAACAATAAGAAGGTCTCCCTAAATGAAGTCTTGTGTGAGATGTACGTGTCGTTTCGAATGTGATAGACATCGGATTGCCCCTTTTGATGCCAATCTAACTTGAACGAAGTAATAGAAGTCGTAATCACCTCATTCTTTGACAATTTGGGAGAACCTATGAAACAATTAGAAGGTCTCCCTAAATGAAACTTGTGTAAGGATGTAGGCATCGTTTTGAACGTGATAATTATAGGATTGCTCTTTTGATGCTAATCAAACTAGAACGAAGTTATAGAACTACTAATCACCCCTTTCTTTGACAATTTGACAGAACCAATAAAACAATAAAAAAATGTCTCCCTAAATGAAGACTTGTTTGAGATTTGCGCATCGTTTTGAACATGATAGTCATGAGATGCTCGTTTTGATGCCAATAAAACTAAAACGAATAAATAGGACTCCTAATCTCCTATTTCTTTGACAATTTGAGACAACCAATGAAAAAAATAATTAGATCTTCCAACATGAAGACTTGTGAGAGATGTACGCATCGTTTTGAACATGATAGCCATGGGATTGCTCCTTTTGATGCTAATTAAACTAGAACGAAGTAATATGACTCCTAGTCACCTCTTTCTTTGATAATTTTAGAGAACCAATGAAACAATTAAAAGGTCTTCATAAAAGAAAACTTGTGTGAGATTTACGTATCGTTTTGAACGCGATAGTCATGGGATTGCTCCTTTTGATGCTAATCAAACTAGAACGTACTAATAGGACTCAAAATCACCTTTTTCTTTGACAAATTGAGAGAACCAATGAAACAATAAAAATATCTCCCTAAATGAAGACTTGTGTGAGATGTGCGCATCATTTTGAACGCGATAGTAATGAGATTGCTCCTTTTAATACGAATCAAACTAGAACGAAAAAATAAGACTCGCAACCACCTCATTCTTAGACAATTTGAGAGAACCTATGAAACATTTAGAAGGTCTCCTTAAATGAAGACTTGAGTGAGAAGTACGCATCGTTTTGAATGTGATAGTCATGTGATTGCTCCTTTTGATGCTAATCAAACTAGAACGAAGTAATAGGACTCTTAATCACCTTTTTCTTTAACAATTTAATAGATCCAATGAAACAATAAAAATGTCTCCATATATGAAGGACTTGGGTGAGATGTACGCATCATTTTAAACGGGATAGTTATATGGCATTGCTCTTTTTAATGCAAATAAATCTAGAACGAAGAAAAAGGACTCTTAACTTTATTTGACAATTTGAGACAACCAATGAAATAATAAAAAGGTCCGCTACATGAAGACTTGTGTGAGAATGTGCGCATCGTTTCGAAAGCGATAGCCATTAAATTACTCCTTTTGATACTAATCAAACTAGGACGAACTAATAGAATTCCTAATCACCTATTTCTTTGACAATTTTAGAGAACCAATGAAACAATAAGAAGGTCTCCCTAAATGAAGTCTTGTGTGAGATGTACGTGTCGTTTCGAATGTGATAGACATCGGATTGCCCCTTTTGATGCCAATCTAACTTGAACGAAGTAATAGAAGTCGTAATCACCTCATTCTTTGACAATTTGGGAGAACCTATGAAACAATTAGAAGGTCTCCCTAAATGAAACTTGTGTAAGGATGTAGGCATCGTTTTGAACGTGATAATTATAGGATTGCTCTTTTGATGCTAATCAAACTAGAACGAAGTTATAGAACTACTAATCACCCCTTTCTTTGACAATTTGACAGAACCAATAAAACAATAAAAAAATGTCTCCCTAAATGAAGACTTGTTTGAGATTTGCGCATCGTTTTGAACATGATAGTCATGAGATTGCTCGTTTTGATGCCAATAAAACTAAAACGAATAAATAGGACTCCTAATCTCCTATTTCTTTGACAATTTGAGACAACCAATGAAAAAAATAATTAGATCTTCCAACATGAAGACTTGTGAGAGATGTACGCATCGTTTTGAACATGATAGCCATGGGATTGCTCCTTTTGATGCTAATTAAACTAGAACGAAGTAATATGACTCCTAGTCACCTCTTTCTTTGATAATTTTAGAGAACCAATGAAACAATTAAAAGGTCTTCATAAAAGAAAACTTGTGTGAGATTTACGTATCGTTTTGAACGCGATAGTCATGGGATTGCTCCTTTTGATGCTAATCAAACTAGAACGTACTAATAGGACTCAAAATCACCTTTTTCTTTGACAAATTGAGAGAACCAATGAAACAATAAAAATATCTCCCTAAATGAAGACTTGTGTGAGATGTGCGCATCATTTTGAACGCGATAGTAATGAGATTGCTCCTTTTAATACGAATCAAACTAGAACGAAAAAATAAGACTCGCAACCACCTCATTCTTAGACAATTTGAGAGAACCTATGAAACATTTAGAAGGTCTCCTTAAATGAAGACTTGAGTGAGAAGTACGCATCGTTTTGAATGTGATAGTCATGTGATTGCTCCTTTTGATGCTAATCAAACTAGAACGAAGTAATAGGACTCTTAATCACCTTTTTCTTTAACAATTTAATAGATCCAATGAAACAATAAAAATGTCTCCATATATGAAGGACTTGGGTGAGATGTACGCATCATTTTAAACGGGATAGTTATATGGCATTGCTCTTTTTAATGCAAATAAATCTAGAACGAAGAAAAAGGACTCTTAACTTTATTTGACAATTTGAGACAACCAATGAAATAATAAAAAGGTCCGCTACATGAAGACTTGTGTGAGAATGTGCGCATCGTTTCGAAAGCGATAGCCATTAAATTACTCCTTTTGATACTAATCAAACTAGGACGAACTAATAGAATTCCTAATCACCTATTTCTTTGACAATTTTAGAGAACCAATGAAACAATAAGAAGGTCTCCCTAAATGAAGTCTTGTGTGAGATGTACGTGTCGTTTCGAATGTGATAGACATCGGATTGCCCCTTTTGATGCCAATCTAACTTGAACGAAGTAATAGAAGTCGTAATCACCTCATTCTTTGACAATTTGGGAGAACCTATGAAACAATTAGAAGGTCTCCCTAAATGAAACTTGTGTAAGGATGTAGGCATCGTTTTGAACGTGATAATTATAGGATTGCTCTTTTGATGCTAATCAAACTAGAACGAGGTTATAGAACCACTAATCACCCCTTTCTTTAACAATTTGACAGAACCAATAAAACAATAAAAAAATGTCTCGTTTTGATGCCAATAAAACTAAAACGAATAAATAGGACTCCTAATCTCCTATTTCTTTGACAATTTGAGACAACCAATGAAAAAAATAATTAGATCTTCCAACATGAATACTTGTGAGAGATGTACGCATCGTTTTGAACATGATAGCCATGGGATTGCTCCTTTTGATGCTAATTAAACTAGAACGAAGTAATATGACTCCTAGTCACCTCTTTCTTTGACTAATTTTAGAGAACCAATGAAACAATTAAAAGGTCTTCATAAAAGAAAACTTGTGTGAGATTTACGTATCGTTTTGAACGCGATAGTCATGGGATTGCTCCTTTTGATGCTAATCAAACTAGAACGTACTAATAGGACTCATAATCACCTTTTTCTTTGACAAATTGAGAGAACCAATGAAACAATAAAAATATCTCCCTAAATGAAGACTTGTGTGAGATGTGCGCATCATTTTGAACGCGATAGTAATGAGATTGCTCCTTTTAATACCGAATCAAACTAGAACGAAAAAATAAGACTCGCAACCACCTCATTCTTAGACAATTTGAGAGAACCTATGAAACATTTAGAAGGTCTCCTTAAATGAAGACTTGAGTGAGAAGTACGCATCGTTTTGAATGTGATAGTCATGTGATTGCTCCTTTTGATGCTAATCAAACTAGAACGAAGTAATAGGACTCTTAATCACCTTTTTCTTTAACAATTTAATAGATCCAATGAAACAATAAAAATGTCTCCATATATGAAGGACTTGGGTGAGATGTACGCATCATTTTAAACGGGATAGTTATATGGCATTGCTCTTTTTAATGCAAATAAATCTAGAACGAAGAAAAAGGACTCTTAACTTTATTTGACAATTTGAGACAACCAATGAAATAATAAAAAGGTCCGCTACATGAAGACTTGTGTGAGAATGTGCGCATCGTTTCGAAAGCGATAGCCATTAAATTACTCCTTTTGATACTAATCAAACTAGGACGAACTAATAGAATTCCTAATCACCTATTTCTTTGACAATTTTAGAGAACCAATGAAACAATAAGAAGGTCTCCCTAAATGAAGTCTTGTGTGAGATGTACGTGTCGTTTCGAATGTGATAGACATCGGATTGCCCCTTTTGATGCCAATCTAACTTGAACGAAGTAATAGAAGTCGTAATCACCTCATTCTTTGACAATTTGGGAGAACCTATGAAACAATTAGAAGGTCTCCCTAAATGAAACTTGTGTAAGGATGTAGGCATCGTTTTGAACGTGATAATTATAGGATTGCTCTTTTGATGCTAATCAAACTAGAACGAAGTTATAGAACTACTAATCACCCCTTTCTTTGACAATTTGACAGAACCAATAAAACAATAAAAAAATGTCTCCCTAAATGAAGACTTGTTTGAGATTTGCGCATCGTTTTGAACATGATAGTCATGAGATGCTCGTTTTGATGCCAATAAAACTAAAACGAATAAATAGGACTCCTAATCTCCTATTTCTTTGACAATTTGAGACAACCAATGAAAAAAATAATTAGATCTTCCAACATGAAGACTTGTGAGAGATGTACGCATCGTTTTGAACATGATAGCCATGGGATTGCTCCTTTTGATGCTAATTAAACTAGAACGAAGTAATATGACTCCTAGTCACCTCTTTCTTTGATAATTTTAGAGAACCAATGAAACAATTAAAAGGTCTTCATAAAAGAAAACTTGTGTGAGATTTACGTATCGTTTTGAACGCGATAGTCATGGGATTGCTCCTTTTGATGCTAATCAAACTAGAACGTACTAATAGGACTCAAAATCACCTTTTTCTTTGACAAATTGAGAGAACCAATGAAACAATAAAAATATCTCCCTAAATGAAGACTTGTGTGAGATGTGCGCATCATTTTGAACGCGATAGTAATGAGATTGCTCCTTTTAATACGAATCAAACTAGAACGAAAAAATAAGACTCGCAACCACCTCATTCTTAGACAATTTGAGAGAACCTATGAAACATTTAGAAGGTCTCCTTAAATGAAGACTTGAGTGAGAAGTACGCATCGTTTTGAATGTGATAGTCATGTGATTGCTCCTTTTGATGCTAATCAAACTAGAACGAAGTAATAGGACTCTTAATCACCTTTTTCTTTAACAATTTAATAGATCCAATGAAACAATAAAAATGTCTCCATATATGAAGGACTTGGGTGAGATGTACGCATCATTTTAAACGGGATAGTTATATGGCATTGCTCTTTTTAATGCAAATAAATCTAGAACGAAGAAAAAGGACTCTTAACTTTATTTGACAATTTGAGACAACCAATGAAATAATAAAAAGGTCCGCTACATGAAGACTTGTGTGAGAATGTGCGCATCGTTTCGAAAGCGATAGCCATTAAATTACTCCTTTTGATACTAATCAAACTAGGACGAACTAATAGAATTCCTAATCACCTATTTCTTTGACAATTTTAGAGAACCAATGAAACAATAAGAAGGTCTCCCTAAATGAAGTCTTGTGTGAGATGTACGTGTCGTTTCGAATGTGATAGACATCGGATTGCCCCTTTTGATGCCAATCTAACTTGAACGAAGTAATAGAAGTCGTAATCACCTCATTCTTTGACAATTTGGGAGAACCTATGAAACAATTAGAAGGTCTCCCTAAATGAAACTTGTGTAAGGATGTAGGCATCGTTTTGAACGTGATAATTATAGGATTGCTCTTTTGATGCTAATCAAACTAGAACGAAGTTATAGAACTACTAATCACCCCTTTCTTTGACAATTTGACAGAACCAATAAAACAATAAAAAAATGTCTCCCTAAATGAAGACTTGTTTGAGATTTGCGCATCGTTTTGAACGTGATAGTCATGAGATTGCTCGTTTTGATGCCAATAAAACTAAAACGAATAAATAGGACTCCTAATCTCCTATTTCTTTGACAATTTGAGACAACCAATGAAAAAAATAATTAGATCTTCCAACATGAAGACTTGTGAGAGATGTACGCATCGTTTTGAACATGATAGCCATGGGATTGCTCCTTTTGATGCTAATTAAACTAGAACGAAGTAATATGACTCCTAGTCACCTCTTTCTTTGACAATTTTAGAGAACCAATGAAACAATTAAAAGGTCTTCATAAAAGAAAACTTGTGTGAGATTTACGTATCGTTTTGAACGCGATAGTCATGGGATTGCTCCTTTTGATGCTAATCAAACTAGAACGTACTAATAGGACTCATAATCACCTTTTTCTTTGACAAATTGAGAGAACCAATGAAACAATAAAAATATCTCCCTAAATGAAGACTTGTGTGAGATGTGCGCATCATTTTGAACGCGATAGTAATGAGATTGCTCCTTTTAATACGAATCAAACTAGAACGAAAAAATAAGACTCGCAACCACCTCATTCTTAGACAATTTGAGAGAACCTATGAAACATTTAGAAGGTCTCCTTAAATGAAGACTTGAGTGAGAAGTACGCATCGTTTTGAATGTGATAGTCATGTGATTGCTCCTTTTGATGCTAATCAAACTAGAACGAAGTAATAGGACTCTTAATCACCTTTTTCTTTAACAATTTAATAGATCCAATGAAACAATAAAAATGTCTCCATATATGAAGGACTTGGGTGAGATGTACGCATCATTTTAAACGGGATAGTTATATGGCATTGCTCTTTTTAATGCAAATAAATCTAGAACGAAGAAAAAGGACTCTTAACTTTATTTGACAATTTGAGACAACCAATGAAATAATAAGAAGGTCCGCTACATGAAGACTTGTGTGAGAATGTGCGCATCGTTTCGAAAGCGATAGCCATTAAATTACTCCTTTTGATACTAATCAAACTAGGACGAACTAATAGAATTCCTAATCACCTATTTCTTTGACAATTTTAGAGAACCAATGAAACAATAAGAAGGTCTCCCTAAATGAAGTCTTGTGTGAGATGTACGTATCGTTTCGAATGTGATAGTCATCGGATTGCCCCTTTTGATGCCAATCTAACTTGAACGAAGTAATAGAACTCGTAATCACCTCATTCTTTGACAATTTGAGAGAACCTATGAAACAATTAGAAGGTCTCCCTAAATGAAGACTTGTGTAAGGATGTAGGCATCGTTTTGAACGTGATAATCATAGGATTGCTCTTTTGATGCTAATCAAACTAGAACGAAGTTATAGAACTACTAATCACCCCTTTCTTTGACAATTTGACAGAACCAATAAAACAATAAAAAAATGTCTCCCTAAATGAAGACTTGTTTGAGATTTGCGCATCGTTTTGAACGTGATAGTCATGAGATTGCTCGTTTTGATGCCAATAAAACTAAAACGAATAAATAGGACTCCTAATCTCCTATTTCTTTGACAATTTGAGACAACCAATGAAAAAAATAATTAGATCTTCCAACATGAAGACTTGTGAGAGATGTACGCATCGTTTTGAACATGATAGCCATGGGATTGCTCCTTTTGATGCTAATTAAACTAGAACGAAGTAATATGACTCCTAGTCACCTCTTTCTTTGACAATTTTAGAGAACCAATGAAACAATTAAAAGGTCTTCATAAAAGAAAACTTGTGTGAGATTTACGTATCGTTTTGAACGCGATAGTCATGGGATTGCTCCTTTTGATGCTAATCAAACTAGAACGTACTAATAGGACTCATAATCACCTTTTTCTTTGACAAATTGAGAGAACCAATGAAACAATAAAAATATCTCCCTAAATGAAGACTTGTGTGAGATGTGCGCATCATTTTGAACGCGATAGTAATGAGATTGCTCCTTTTAATACGAATCAAACTAGAACGAAAAAATAGGACTCGCAACCACCTCATTCTTAGACAATTTGAGAGAACCTATGAAACATTTAGAAGGTCTCCTTAAATGAAGACTTGAGTGAGAAGTACGCATCGTTTTGAATGTGATAGTCATGTGATTGCTCCTTTTGATGCTAATCAAACTAGAACGAAGTAATAGGACTCTTAATCACCTTTTTCTTTAACAATTTAATAGATCCAATGAAACAATAAAAATGTCTCCATATATGAAGGACTTGGGTGAGATGTACGCATCATTTTAAACGGGATAGTTATATGGCATTGCTCTTTTTAATGCAAATAAATCTAGAACGAAGAAAAAGGACTCTTAACTTTATTTGACAATTTGAGACAACCAATGAAACAATAAGAAGGTCCGCTACATGAAGACTTGTGTGAGAATGTGCGCATCGTTTCGAAAGCGATAGCCATTAAATTACTCCTTTTGATACTAATCAAACTAGGACGAACTAATAGAATTCCTAATCACCTATTTCTTTGACAATTTTAGAGAACCAATGAAACAATAAGAAGGTCTCCCTAAATGAAGTCTTGTGTGAGATGTACGTATCGTTTCGAATGTGATAGTACATCGGATTGCCCCTTTTGATGCCAATCTAACTTGAACGAAGTAATAGAACTCGTAATCACCTCATTCTTTGACAATTTGAGAGAACCTATGAAACAATTAGAAGGTCTCCCTAAATGAAGACTTGTGTAAGGATGTAGGCATCGTTTTGAACGTGATAATCATAGGATTGCTCTTTTGATGCTAATCAAACTAGAACGAAGTTATAGAACTACTAATCACCCCTTTCTTTGACAATTTGACAGAACCAATAAAACAATAAAAAAATGTCTCCCTAAATGAAGACTTGTTTGAGATTTGCGCATCGTTTTGAACGTGATAGTCATGAGATTGCTCGTTTTGATGCCAATAAAACTAAAACGAATAAATAGGACTCCTAATCTCCTATTTCTTTGACAATTTGAGACAACCAATGAAAAAAATAATTAGATCTTCCAACATGAAGACTTGTGAGAGATGTACGCATCGTTTTGAACATGATAGCCATGGGATTGCTCCTTTTGATGCTAATTAAACTAGAACGAAGTAATATGACTCCTAGTCACCTCTTTCTTTGACAATTTTAGAGAACCAATGAAACAATTAAAAGGTCTTCATAAAAGAAAACTTGTGTGAGATTTACGTATCGTTTTGAACGCGATAGTCATGGGATTGCTCCTTTTGATGCTAATCAAACTAGAACGTACTAATAGGACTCATAATCACCTTTTCTTTGACAAATTGAGAGAACCAATGAAACAATAAAAATATCTCCCTAAATGAAGACTTGTGTGAGATGTGCGCATCATTTTGAACGCGATAGTAATGAGATTGCTCCTTTTAATACCAATCAAACTAGAACGAAAAAATAAGACTCGCAACCACCTCATTCTTAGACAATTTGAGAGAACCTATGAAACATTTAGAAGGTCTCCTTAAATGAAGACTTGAGTGAGAAGTACGCATCGTTTTGAATGTGATAGTCATGTGATTGCTCCTTTTGATGCTAATCAAACTAGAACGAAGTAATAGGACTCTTAATCACCTTTTTCTTTAACAATTTAATAGATCCAATGAAACAATAAAAATGTCTCCATATATGAAGGACTTGGGTGAGATGTACGCATCATTTTAAACGGGATAGTTATATGGCATTGTTCTTTTTAATGCAAATAAATCTAGAACGAAGAAAAAGGACTCTTAACTTTATTTGACAATTTGAGACAACCAATGAAACAATAAGAAGGTCAGCTACATGAAGACTTGTGTGAGAATGTGCGCATCGTTTCGAAAGCGATAGCCATTAAATTACTCCTTTTGATACTAATCAAACTAGGACGAACTAATAGAATTCCTAATCACCTATTTCTTTGACAATTTTAGAGAACCAATGAAACAATAAGAAGGTCTCCCTAAATGAAGTCTTGTGTGAGATGTACGTATCGTTTCGAATGTGATAGTCATCGGATTGCCCCTTTTGATGCCAATCTAACTTGAACGAAGTAATAGAACTCGTAATCACCTCATTCTTTGACAATTTGAGAGAACCTATGAAACAATTAGAAGGTCTCCCTAAATGAAGACTTGTGTAAGGATGTAGGCATCGTTTTGAACGTGATAATCATAGGATTGCTCTTTTGATGCTAATCAAACTAGAACGAAGTTATAGAACTACTAATCACCCCTTTCTTTGACAATTTGACAGAACCAATAAAACAATAAAAAAATGTCTCCCTAAATGAAGACTTGTTTGAGATTTGCGCATCGTTTTGAACGTGATAGTCATGAGATTGCTCGTTTTGATGCCAATAAAACTAAAACGAATAAATAGGACTCCTAATCTCCTATTTCTTTGACAATTTGAGACAACCAATGAAAAAAATAATTAGATCTTCCAACATGAAGACTTGTGAGAGATGTACGCATCGTTTTGAACATGATAGCCATGGGATTGCTCCTTTTGATGCTAATTAAACTAGAACGAAGTAATATGACTCCTAGTCACCTCTTTCTTTGACAATTTTAGAGAACCAATGAAACAATTAAAAGGTCTTCATAAAAGAAAACTTGTGTGAGATTTACGTATCGTTTTGAACGCGATAGTCATGGGATTGCTCCTTTTGATGCTAATCAAACTAGAACGTACTAATAGGACTCATAATCACCTTTTTCTTTGACAAATTGAGAGAACCAATGAAACAATAAAAATATCTCCCTAAATGAAGACTTGTGTGAGATGTGCGCATCATTTTGAACGCGATAGTAATGAGATTGCTCCTTTTAATACGAATCAAACTAGAACGAAAAAATAAGACTCGCAACCACCTCATTCTTAGACAATTTGAGAGAACCTATGAAACATTTAGAAGGTCTCCTTAAATGAAGACTTGAGTGAGAAGTACGCATCGTTTTGAATGTGATAGTCATGTGATTGCTCCTTTTGATGCTAATCAAACTAGAACGAAGTAATAGGACTCTTAATCACCTTTTTCTTTAACAATTTAATAGATCCAATGAAACAATAAAAATGTCTCCATATATGAAGGACTTGGGTGAGATGTACGCATCATTTTAAACGGGATAGTTATATGGCATTGTTCTTTTTAATGCAAATAAATCTAGAACGAAGAAAAAGGACTCTTAACTTTATTTGACAATTTGAGACAACCAATGAAACAATAAGAAGGTCAGCTACATGAAGACTTGTGTGAGAATGTGCGCATCGTTTCGAAAGCGATAGCCATTAAATTACTCCTTTTGATACTAATCAAACTAGGACGAACTAATAGAATTCCTAATCACCTATTTCTTTGACAATTTTAGAGAACCAATGAAACAATAAGAAGGTCTCCCTAAATGAAGTCTTGTGTGAGATGTACGTATCGTTTCGAATGTGATAGTCATCGGATTGCCCCTTTTGATGCCAATCTAACTTGAACGAAGTAATAGAACTCGTAATCACCTCATTCTTTGACAATTTGAGAGAACCTATGAAACAATTAGAAGGTCTCCCTAAATGAAGACTTGTGTAAGGATGTAGGCATCGTTTTGAACGTGATAATCATAGGATTGCTCTTTTGATGCTAATCAAACTAGAACGAAGTTATAGAACTACTAATCACCCCTTTCTTTGACAATTTGACAGAACCAATAAAACAATAAAAAAATGTCTCCCTAAATGAAGACTTGTTTGAGATTTGCGCATCGTTTTGAACGTGATAGTCATGAGATTGCTCGTTTTGATGCCAATAAAACTAAAACGAATAAATAGGACTCCTAATCTCCTATTTCTTTGACAATTTGAGACAACCAATGAAAAAAATAATTAGATCTTCCAACATGAAGACTTGTGAGAGATGTACGCATCGTTTTGAACATGATAGCCATGGGATTGCTCCTTTTGATGCTAATTAAACTAGAACGAAGTAATATGACTCCTAGTCACCTCTTTCTTTGACAATTTTAGAGAACCAATGAAACAATTAAAAGGTCTTCATAAAAGAAAACTTGTGTGAGATTTACGTATCGTTTTGAACGCGATAGTCATGGGATTGCTCCTTTTGATGCTAATCAAACTAGAACGTACTAATAGGACTCATAATCACCTTTTTCTTTGACAAATTGAGAGAACCAATGAAACAATAAAAATATCTCCCTAAATGAAGACTTGTGTGAGATGTGCGCATCATTTTGAACGCGATAGTAATGAGATTGCTCCTTTTAATACCAATCAAACTAGAACGAAGGAAAAGGACTCGCAACCACCTCATTCTTAGACAATTTGAGAGAACCTATGAAACATTTAGAAGGTCTCCTTAAATGAAGACTTGAGTGAGAAGTACGCATCGTTTTGAATGTGATAGTCATGTGATTGCTCCTTTTGATGCTAATCAAACTAGAACGAAGTAATAGGACTCTTAATCACCTTTTTCTTTAACAATTTAATAGATCCAATGAAACAATAAAAATGTCTCCATATATGAAGGACTTGGGTGAGATGTACGCATCATTTTAAACGGGATAGTTATATGGCATTGTTCTTTTTAATGCAAATAAATCTAGAACGAAGAAAAAGGACTCTTAACTTTATTTGACAATTTGAGACAACCAATGAAACAATAAGAAGGTCAGCTACATGAAGACTTGTGTGAGAATGTGCGCATCGTTTCGAAAGCGATAGCCATTAAATTACTCCTTTTGATACTAATCAAACTAGGACGAACTAATAGAATTCCTAATCACCTATTTCTTTGACAATTTTAGAGAACCAATGAAACAATAAGAAGGTCTCCCTAAATGAAGTCTTGTGTGAGATGTACGTATCGTTTCGAATGTGATAGTCATCGGATTGCCCCTTTTGATGCCAATCTAACTTGAACGAAGTAATAGAACTCGTAATCACCTCATTCTTTGACAATTTGAGAGAACCTATGAAACAATTAGAAGGTCTCCCTAAATGAAGACTTGTGTAAGGATGTAGGCATCGTTTTGAACGTGATAATCATAGGATTGCTCTTTTGATGCTAATCAAACTAGAACGAAGTTATAGAACTACTAATCACCCCTTTCTTTGACAATTTGACAGAACCAATAAAACAATAAAAAAATGTCTCCCTAAATGAAGACTTGTTTGAGATTTGCGCATCGTTTTGAACGTGATAGTCATGAGATTGCTCGTTTTGATGCCAATAAAACTAAAACGAATAAATAGGACTCCTAATCTCCTATTTCTTTGACAATTTGAGACAACCAATGAAAAAAATAATTAGATCTTCCAACATGAAGACTTGTGAGAGATGTACGCATCGTTTTGAACATGATAGCCATGGGATTGCTCCTTTTGATGCTAATTAAACTAGAACGAAGTAATATGACTCCTAGTCACCTCTTTCTTTGACAATTTTAGAGAACCAATGAAACAATTAAAAGGTCTTCATAAAAGAAAACTTGTGTGAGATTTACGTATCGTTTTGAACGCGATAGTCATGGGATTGCTCCTTTTGATGCTAATCAAACTAGAACGTACTAATAGGACTCATAATCACCTTTTCTTTGACAAATTGAGAGAACCAATGAAACAATAAAAATATCTCCCTAAATGAAGACTTGTGTGAGATGTGCGCATCATTTTGAACGCGATAGTAATGAGATTGCTCCTTTTAATACGAATCAAACTAGAACGAAAAAATAAGGACTCGCAACCACCTCATTCTTAGACAATTTGAGAGAACCTATGAAACATTTAGAAGGTCTCCTTAAATGAAGACTTGAGTGAGAAGTACGCATCGTTTTGAATGTGATAGTCATGTGATTGCTCCTTTTGATGCTAATCAAACTAGAACGAAGTAATAGGACTCTTAATCACCTTTTTCTTTAACAATTTAATAGATCCAATGAAACAATAAAAATGTCTCCATATATGAAGGACTTGGGTGAGATGTACGCATCATTTTAAACGGGATAGTTATATGGCATTGCTCTTTTTAATGCAAATAAATCTAGAACGAAGAAAAAGGACTCTTAACTTTATTTGACAATTTGAGACAACCAATGAAATAATAAGAAGGTCAGCTACATGAAGACTTGTGTGAGAATGTGCGCATCGTTTCGAAAGCGATAGCCATTAAATTACTCCTTTTGATACTAATCAAACTAGGACGAACTAATAGAATTCCTAATCACCTATTTCTTTGACAATTTTAGAGAACCAATGAAACAATAAGAAGGTCTCCCTAAATGAAGTCTTGTGTGAGATGTACGTATCGTTTCGAATGTGATAGTACATCGGATTGCCCCTTTTGATGCCAATCTAACTTGAACGAAGTAATAGAACTCGTAATCACCTCATTCTTTGACAATTTGAGAGAACCTATGAAACAATTAGAAGGTCTCCCTAAATGAAGACTTGTGTAAGGATGTAGGCATCGTTTTGAACGTGATAATCATAGGATTGCTCTTTTGATGCTAATCAAACTAGAACGAAGTTATAGAACTACTAATCACCCCTTTCTTTGACAATTTGACAGAACCAATAAAACAATAAAAAAATGTCTCCCTAAATGAAGACTTGTTTGAGATTTGCGCATCGTTTTGAACGTGATAGTCATGAGATTGCTCGTTTTGATGCCAATAAAACTAAAACGAATAAATAGGACTCCTAATCTCCTATTTCTTTGACAATTTGAGACAACCAATGAAAAAAATAATTAGATCTTCCAACATGAAGACTTGTGAGAGATGTACGCATCGTTTTGAACATGATAGCCATGGGATTGCTCCTTTTGATGCTAATTAAACTAGAACGAAGTAATATGACTCCTAGTCACCTCTTTCTTTGACAATTTTAGAGAACCAATGAAACAATTAAAAGGTCTTCATAAAAGAAAACTTGTGTGAGATTTACGTATCGTTTTGAACGCGATAGTCATGGGATTGCTCCTTTTGATGCTAATCAAACTAGAACGTACTAATAGGACTCATAATCACCTTTTTCTTTGACAAATTGAGAGAACCAATGAAACAATAAAAATATCTCCCTAAATGAAGACTTGTGTGAGATGTGCGCATCATTTTGAACGCGATAGTAATGAGATTGCTCCTTTTAATACCAATCAAACTAGAACGAAAAAATAGGACTCGCAACCACCTCATTCTTAGACAATTTGAGAGAACCTATGAAACATTTAGAAGGTCTCCTTAAATGAAGACTTGAGTGAGAAGTACGCATCGTTTTGAATGTGATAGTCATGTGATTGCTCCTTTTGATGCTAATCAAACTAGAACGAAGTAATAGGACTCTTAATCACCTTTTTCTTTAACAATTTAATAGATCCAATGAAACAATAAAAATGTCTCCATATATGAAGGACTTGGGTGAGATGTACGCATCATTTTAAACGGGATAGTTATATGGCATTGTTCTTTTTAATGCAAATAAATCTAGAACGAAGAAAAAGGACTCTTAACTTTATTTGACAATTTGAGACAACCAATGAAACAATAAGAAGGTCAGCTACATGAAGACTTGTGTGAGAATGTGCGCATCGTTTCGAAAGCGATAGCCATTAAATTACTCCTTTTGATACTAATCAAACTAGGACGAACTAATAGAATTCCTAATCACCTATTTCTTTGACAATTTTAGAGAACCAATGAAACAATAAGAAGGTCTCCCTAAATGAAGTCTTGTGTGAGATGTACGTATCGTTTCGAATGTGATAGTCATCGGATTGCCCCTTTTGATGCCAATCTAACTTGAACGAAGTAATAGAACTCGTAATCACCTCATTCTTTGACAATTTGAGAGAACCTATGAAACAATTAGAAGGTCTCCCTAAATGAAGACTTGTGTAAGGATGTAGGCATCGTTTTGAACGTGATAATCATAGGATTGCTCTTTTGATGCTAATCAAACTAGAACGAAGTTATAGAACTACTAATCACCCCTTTCTTTGACAATTTGACAGAACCAATAAAACAATAAAAAAATGTCTCCCTAAATGAAGACTTGTTTGAGATTTGCGCATCGTTTTGAACGTGATAGTCATGAGATTGCTCGTTTTGATGCCAATAAAACTAAAACGAATAAATAGGACTCCTAATCTCCTATTTCTTTGACAATTTGAGACAACCAATGAAAAAAATAATTAGATCTTCCAACATGAAGACTTGTGAGAGATGTACGCATCGTTTTGAACATGATAGCCATGGGATTGCTCCTTTTGATGCTAATTAAACTAGAACGAAGTAATATGACTCCTAGTCACCTCTTTCTTTGACAATTTTAGAGAACCAATGAAACAATTAAAAGGTCTTCATAAAAGAAAACTTGTGTGAGATTTACGTATCGTTTTGAACGCGATAGTCATGGGATTGCTCCTTTTGATGCTAATCAAACTAGAACGTACTAATAGGACTCATAATCACCTTTTCTTTGACAAATTGAGAGAACCAATGAAACAATAAAAATATCTCCCTAAATGAAGACTTGTGTGAGATGTGCGCATCATTTTGAACGCGATAGTAATGAGATTGCTCCTTTTAATACCAATCAAACTAGAACGAAAAAATAAGACTCGCAACCACCTCATTCTTAGACAATTTGAGAGAACCTATGAAACATTTAGAAGGTCTCCTTAAATGAAGACTTGAGTGAGAAGTACGCATCGTTTTGAATGTGATAGTCATGTGATTGCTCCTTTTGATGCTAATCAAACTAGAACGAAGTAATAGGACTCTTAATCACCTTTTTCTTTAACAATTTAATAGATCCAATGAAACAATAAAAATGTCTCCATATATGAAGGACTTGGGTGAGATGTACGCATCATTTTAAACGGGATAGTTATATGGCATTGTTCTTTTTAATGCAAATAAATCTAGAACGAAGAAAAAGGACTCTTAACTTTATTTGACAATTTGAGACAACCAATGAAACAATAAGAAGGTCAGCTACATGAAGACTTGTGTGAGAATGTGCGCATCGTTTCGAAAGCGATAGCCATTAAATTACTCCTTTTGATACTAATCAAACTAGGACGAACTAATAGAATTCCTAATCACCTATTTCTTTGACAATTTTAGAGAACCAATGAAACAATAAGAAGGTCTCCCTAAATGAAGTCTTGTGTGAGATGTACGTATCGTTTCGAATGTGATAGTCATCGGATTGCCCCTTTTGATGCCAATCTAACTTGAACGAAGTAATAGAACTCGTAATCACCTCATTCTTTGACAATTTGAGAGAACCTATGAAACAATTAGAAGGTCTCCCTAAATGAAGACTTGTGTAAGGATGTAGGCATCGTTTTGAACGTGATAATCATAGGATTGCTCTTTTGATGCTAATCAAACTAGAACGAAGTTATAGAACTACTAATCACCCCTTTCTTTGACAATTTGACAGAACCAATAAAACAATAAAAAAATGTCTCCCTAAATGAAGACTTGTTTGAGATTTGCGCATCGTTTTGAACGTGATAGTCATGAGATTGCTCGTTTTGATGCCAATAAAACTAAAACGAATAAATAGGACTCCTAATCTCCTATTTCTTTGACAATTTGAGACAACCAATGAAAAAAATAATTAGATCTTCCAACATGAAGACTTGTGAGAGATGTACGCATCGTTTTGAACATGATAGCCATGGGATTGCTCCTTTTGATGCTAATTAAACTAGAACGAAGTAATATGACTCCTAGTCACCTCTTTCTTTGACAATTTTAGAGAACCAATGAAACAATTAAAAGGTCTTCATAAAAGAAAACTTGTGTGAGATTTACGTATCGTTTTGAACGCGATAGTCATGGGATTGCTCCTTTTGATGCTAATCAAACTAGAACGTACTAATAGGACTCATAATCACCTTTTTCTTTGACAAATTGAGAGAACCAATGAAACAATAAAAATATCTCCCTAAATGAAGACTTGTGTGAGATGTGCGCATCATTTTGAACGCGATAGTAATGAGATTGCTCCTTTTAATACGAATCAAACTAGAACGAAAAAATAGGACTCGCAACCACCTCATTCTTAGACAATTTGAGAGAACCTATGAAACATTTAGAAGGTCTCCTTAAATGAAGACTTGAGTGAGAAGTACGCATCGTTTTGAATGTGATAGTCATGTGATTGCTCCTTTTGATGCTAATCAAACTAGAACGAAGTAATAGGACTCTTAATCACCTTTTTCTTTAACAATTTAATAGATCCAATGAAACAATAAAAATGTCTCCATATATGAAGGACTTGGGTGAGATGTACGCATCATTTTAAACGGGATAGTTATATGGCATTGTTCTTTTTAATGCAAATAAATCTAGAACGAAGAAAAAGGACTCTTAACTTTATTTGACAATTTGAGACAACCAATGAAACAATAAGAAGGTCAGCTACATGAAGACTTGTGTGAGAATGTGCGCATCGTTTCGAAAGCGATAGCCATTAAATTACTCCTTTTGATACTAATCAAACTAGGACGAACTAATAGAATTCCTAATCACCTATTTCTTTGACAATTTTAGAGAACCAATGAAACAATAAGAAGGTCTCCCTAAATGAAGTCTTGTGTGAGATGTACGTATCGTTTCGAATGTGATAGTCATCGGATTGCCCCTTTTGATGCCAATCTAACTTGAACGAAGTAATAGAACTCGTAATCACCTCATTCTTTGACAATTTGAGAGAACCTATGAAACAATTAGAAGGTCTCCCTAAATGAAGACTTGTGTAAGGATGTAGGCATCGTTTTGAACGTGATAATCATAGGATTGCTCTTTTGATGCTAATCAAACTAGAACGAAGTTATAGAACTACTAATCACCCCTTTCTTTGACAATTTGACAGAACCAATAAAACAATAAAAAAATGTCTCCCTAAATGAAGACTTGTTTGAGATTTGCGCATCGTTTTGAACGTGATAGTCATGAGATTGCTCGTTTTGATGCCAATAAAACTAAAACGAATAAATAGGACTCCTAATCTCCTATTTCTTTGACAATTTGAGACAACCAATGAAAAAAATAATTAGATCTTCCAACATGAAGACTTGTGAGAGATGTACGCATCGTTTTGAACATGATAGCCATGGGATTGCTCCTTTTGATGCTAATTAAACTAGAACGAAGTAATATGACTCCTAGTCACCTCTTTCTTTGACAATTTTAGAGAACCAATGAAACAATTAAAAGGTCTTCATAAAAGAAAACTTGTGTGAGATTTACGTATCGTTTTGAACGCGATAGTCATGGGATTGCTCCTTTTGATGCTAATCAAACTAGAACGTACTAATAGGACTCATAATCACCTTTTTCTTTGACAAATTGAGAGAACCAATGAAACAATAAAAATATCTCCCTAAATGAAGACTTGTGTGAGATGTGCGCATCATTTTGAACGCGATAGTAATGAGATTGCTCCTTTTAATACCAATCAAACTAGAACGAAAAAATAGGACTCGCAACCACCTCATTCTTAGACAATTTGAGAGAACCTATGAAACATTTAGAAGGTCTCCTTAAATGAAGACTTGAGTGAGAAGTACGCATCGTTTTGAATGTGATAGTCATGTGATTGCTCCTTTTGATGCTAATCAAACTAGAACGAAGTAATAGGACTCTTAATCACCTTTTTCTTTAACAATTTAATAGATCCAATGAAACAATAAAAATGTCTCCATATATGAAGGACTTGGGTGAGATGTACGCATCATTTTAAACGGGATAGTTATATGGCATTGTTCTTTTTAATGCAAATAAATCTAGAACGAAGAAAAAGGACTCTTAACTTTATTTGACAATTTGAGACAACCAATGAAACAATAAGAAGGTCAGCTACATGAAGACTTGTGTGAGAATGTGCGCATCGTTTCGAAAGCGATAGCCATTAAATTACTCCTTTTGATACTAATCAAACTAGGACGAACTAATAGAATTCCTAATCACCTATTTCTTTGACAATTTTAGAGAACCAATGAAACAATAAGAAGGTCTCCCTAAATGAAGTCTTGTGTGAGATGTACGTATCGTTTCGAATGTGATAGTCATCGGATTGCCCCTTTTGATGCCAATCTAACTTGAACGAAGTAATAGAACTCGTAATCACCTCATTCTTTGACAATTTGAGAGAACCTATGAAACAATTAGAAGGTCTCCCTAAATGAAGACTTGTGTAAGGATGTAGGCATCGTTTTGAACGTGATAATCATAGGATTGCTCTTTTGATGCTAATCAAACTAGAACGAAGTTATAGAACTACTAATCACCCCTTTCTTTGACAATTTGACAGAACCAATAAAACAATAAAAAAATGTCTCCCTAAATGAAGACTTGTTTGAGATTTGCGCATCGTTTTGAACGTGATAGTCATGAGATTGCTCGTTTTGATGCCAATAAAACTAAAACGAATAAATAGGACTCCTAATCTCCTATTTCTTTGACAATTTGAGACAACCAATGAAAAAAATAATTAGATCTTCCAACATGAAGACTTGTGAGAGATGTACGCATCGTTTTGAACATGATAGCCATGGGATTGCTCCTTTTGATGCTAATTAAACTAGAACGAAGTAATATGACTCCTAGTCACCTCTTTCTTTGACAATTTTAGAGAACCAATGAAACAATTAAAAGGTCTTCATAAAAGAAAACTTGTGTGAGATTTACGTATCGTTTTGAACGCGATAGTCATGGGATTGCTCCTTTTGATGCTAATCAAACTAGAACGTACTAATAGGACTCATAATCACCTTTTCTTTGACAAATTGAGAGAACCAATGAAACAATAAAAATATCTCCCTAAATGAAGACTTGTGTGAGATGTGCGCATCATTTTGAACGCGATAGTAATGAGATTGCTCCTTTTAATACCAATCAAACTAGAACGAAAAAATAGGACTCGCAACCACCTCATTCTTAGACAATTTGAGAGAACCTATGAAACATTTAGAAGGTCTCCCTAAATGAAGACTTGTTTGAGATTTGCGCATCGTTTTGAACGTGATAGTCATGAGATTGCTCGTTTTGATGCCAATAAAACTAAAACGAATAAATAGGACTCCTAATCTCCTATTTCTTTGACAATTTGAGACAACCAATGAAAAAAATAATTAGATCTTCCAACATGAAGACTTGTGAGAGATGTACGCATCGTTTTGAACATGATAGCCATGGGATTGCTCCTTTTGATGCTAATTAAACTAGAACGAAGTAATATGACTCCTAGTCACCTCTTTCTTTGACAATTTTAGAGAACCAATGAAACAATTAAAAGGTCTTCATAAAAGAAAACTTGTGTGAGATTTACGTATCGTTTTGAACGCGATAGTCATGGGATTGCTCCTTTTGATGCTAATCAAACTAGAACGTACTAATAGGACTCATAATCACCTCTTTCTTTGACAAATTGAGAGAACCAATGAAACAATAAAAATATCTCCCTAAATGAAGACTTGTGTGAGATGTGCGCATCATTTTGAACGCGATAGTAATGAGATTGCTCCTTTTAATACCAATCAAACTAGAACGAAAAAATAGGACTCGCAACCACCTCATTCTTAGACAATTTGAGAGAACCTATGAAACATTTAGAAGGTCTCCTTAAATGAAGACTTGAGTGAGAAGTACGCATCGTTTTGAATGTGATAGTCATGTGATTGCTCCTTTTGATGCTAATCAAACTAGAACGAAGTAATAGGACTCTTAATCACCTTTTTCTTTAACAATTTAATAGATCCAATGAAACAATAAAATGTCTCCATATATGAAGGACTTGGGTGAGATGTACGCATCATTTTAAACGGGATAGTTATATGGCATTGTTCTTTTTAATGCAAATAAATCTAGAACGAAGAAAAAGGACTCTTAACTTTATTTGACAATTTGAGACAACCAATGAAATAATAAGAAGGTCAGCTACATGAAGACTTGTGTGAGAATGTGCGCATCGTTTCGAAAGCGATAGCCATTAAATTACTCCTTTTGATACTAATCAAACTAGGACGAACTAATAGAATTCCTAATCACCTATTTCTTTGACAATTTTAGAGAACCAATGAAACAATAAGAAGGTCTCCCTAAATGAAGTCTTGTGTGAGATGTACGTATCGTTTCGAATGTGATAGTCATCGGATTGCCCCTTTTGATGCCAATCTAACTTGAACGAAGTAATAGAACTCGTAATCACCTCATTCTTTGACAATTTGAGAGAACCTATGAAACAATTAGAAGGTCTCCCTAAATGAAGACTTGTGTAAGGATGTAGGCATCGTTTTGAACGTGATAATCATAGGATTGCTCTTTTGATGCTAATCAAACTAGAACGAAGTTATAGAACTACTAATCACCCCTTTCTTTGACAATTTGACAGAACCAATAAAACAATAAAAAAATGTCTCCCTAAATGAAGACTTGTTTGAGATTTGCGCATCGTTTTGAACGTGATAGTCATGAGATTGCTCGTTTTGATGCCAATAAAACTAAAACGAATAAATAGGACTCCTAATCTCCTATTTCTTTGACAATTTGAGACAACCAATGAAAAAAATAATTAGATCTTCCAACATGAAGACTTGTGAGAGATGTACGCATCGTTTTGAACATGATAGCCATGGGATTGCTCCTTTTGATGCTAATTAAACTAGAACGAAGTAATATGACTCCTAGTCACCTCTTTCTTTGACAATTTTAGAGAACCAATGAAACAATTAAAAGGTCTTCATAAAAGAAAACTTGTGTGAGATTTACGTATCGTTTTGAACGCGATAGTCATGGGATTGCTCCTTTTGATGCTAATCAAACTAGAACGTACTAATAGGACTCATAATCACCTTTTTCTTTGACAAATTGAGAGAACCAATGAAACAATAAAAATATCTCCCTAAATGAAGACTTGTGTGAGATGTGCGCATCATTTTGAACGCGATAGTAATGAGATTGCTCCTTTTAATACCAATCAAACTAGAACGAAAAAATAGGACTCGCAACCACCTCATTCTTAGACAATTTGAGAGAACCTATGAAACATTTAGAAGGTCTCCTTAAATGAAGACTTGAGTGAGAAGTACGCATCGTTTTGAATGTGATAGTCATGTGATTGCTCCTTTTGATGCTAATCAAACTAGAACGAAGTAATAGGACTCTTAATCACCTTTTTCTTTAACAATTTAATAGATCCAATGAAACAATAAAAATGTCTCCATATATGAAGGACTTGGGTGAGATGTACGCATCATTTTAAACGGGATAGTTATATGGCATTGCTCTTTTTAATGCAAATAAATCTAGAACGAAGAAAAAGGACTCTTAACTTTATTTGACAATTTGAGACAACCAATGAAACAATAAGAAGGTCAGCTACATGAAGACTTGTGTGAGAATGTGCGCATCGTTTCGAAAGCGATAGCCATTAAATTACTCCTTTTGATACTAATCAAACTAGGACGAACTAATAGAATTCCTAATCACCTATTTCTTTGACAATTTTAGAGAACCAATGAAACAATAAGAAGGTCTCCCTAAATGAAGTCTTGTGTGAGATGTACGTATCGTTTCGAATGTGATAGTCATCGGATTGCCCCTTTTGATGCCAATCTAACTTGAACGAAGTAATAGAACTCGTAATCACCTCATTCTTTGACAATTTGAGAGAACCTATGAAACAATTAGAAGGTCTCCCTAAATGAAGACTTGTGTAAGGATGTAGGCATCGTTTTGAACGTGATAATCATAGGATTGCTCTTTTGATGCTAATCAAACTAGAACGAAGTTATAGAACTACTAATCACCCCTTTCTTTGACAATTTGACAGAACCAATAAAACAATAAAAAAATGTCTCCCTAAATGAAGACTTGTTTGAGATTTGCGCATCGTTTTGAACGTGATAGTCATGAGATTGCTCGTTTTGATGCCAATAAAACTAAAACGAATAAATAGGACTCCTAATCTCCTATTTCTTTGACAATTTGAGACAACCAATGAAAAAAATAATTAGATCTTCCAACATGAAGACTTGTGAGAGATGTACGCATCGTTTTGAACATGATAGCCATGGGATTGCTCCTTTTGATGCTAATTAAACTAGAACGAAGTAATATGACTCCTAGTCACCTCTTTCTTTGACAATTTTAGAGAACCAATGAAACAATTAAAAGGTCTTCATAAAAGAAAACTTGTGTGAGATTTACGTATCGTTTTGAACGCGATAGTCATGGGATTGCTCCTTTTGATGCTAATCAAACTAGAACGTACTAATAGGACTCATAATCACCTTTTTCTTTGACAAATTGAGAGAACCAATGAAACAATAAAAATATCTCCCTAAATGAAGACTTGTGTGAGATGTGCGCATCATTTTGAACGCGATAGTAATGAGATTGCTCCTTTTAATACCAATCAAACTAGAACGAAAAAATAGGACTCGCAACCACCTCATTCTTAGACAATTTGAGAGAACCTATGAAACATTTAGAAGGTCTCCTTAAATGAAGACTTGAGTGAGAAGTACGCATCGTTTTGAATGTGATAGTCATGTGATTGCTCCTTTTGATGCTAATCAAACTAGAACGAAGTAATAGGACTCTTAATCACCTTTTTCTTTAACAATTTAATAGATCCAATGAAACAATAAAAATGTCTCCATATATGAAGGACTTGGGTGAGATGTACGCATCATTTTAAACGGGATAGTTATATGGCATTGCTTCTTTTTAATGCAAATAAATCTAGAACGAAGAAAAAGGACTCTTAACTTTATTTGACAATTTGAGACAACCAATGAAACAATAAGAAGGTCAGCTACATGAAGACTTGTGTGAGAATGTGCGCATCGTTTCGAAAGCGATAGCCATTAAATTACTCCTTTTGATACTAATCAAACTAGGACGAACTAATAGAATTCCTAATCACCTATTTCTTTGACAATTTTAGAGAACCAATGAAACAATAAGAAGGTCTCCCTAAATGAAGTCTTGTGTGAGATGTACGTATCGTTTCGAATGTGATAGTCATCGGATTGCCCCTTTTGATGCCAATCTAACTTGAACGAAGTAATAGAACTCGTAATCACCTCATTCTTTGACAATTTGAGAGAACCTATGAAACAATTAGAAGGTCTCCCTAAATGAAGACTTGTGTAAGGATGTAGGCATCGTTTTGAACGTGATAATCATAGGATTGCTCTTTTGATGCTAATCAAACTAGAACGAAGTTATAGAACTACTAATCACCCCTTTCTTTGACAATTTGACAGAACCAATAAAACAATAAAAAAATGTCTCCCTAAATGAAGACTTGTTTGAGATTTGCGCATCGTTTTGAACGTGATAGTCATGAGATTGCTCGTTTTGATGCCAATAAAACTAAAACGAATAAATAGGACTCCTAATCTCCTATTTCTTTGACAATTTGAGACAACCAATGAAAAAAATAATTAGATCTTCCAACATGAAGACTTGTGAGAGATGTACGCATCGTTTTGAACATGATAGCCATGGGATTGCTCCTTTTGATGCTAATTAAACTAGAACGAAGTAATATGACTCCTAGTCACCTCTTTCTTTGACAATTTTAGAGAACCAATGAAACAATTAAAAGGTCTTCATAAAAGAAAACTTGTGTGAGATTTACGTATCGTTTTGAACGCGATAGTCATGGGATTGCTCCTTTTGATGCTAATCAAACTAGAACGTACTAATAGGACTCATAATCACCTTTTTCTTTGACAAATTGAGAGAACCAATGAAACAATAAAAATATCTCCCTAAATGAAGACTTGTGTGAGATGTGCGCATCATTTTGAACGCGATAGTAATGAGATTGCTCCTTTTAATACCAATCAAACTAGAACGAAAAAATAGGACTCGCAACCACCTCATTCTTAGACAATTTGAGAGAACCTATGAAACATTTAGAAGGTCTCCTTAAATGAAGACTTGAGTGAGAAGTACGCATCGTTTTGAATGTGATAGTCATGTGATTGCTCCTTTTGATGCTAATCAAACTAGAACGAAGTAATAGGACTCTTAATCACCTTTTTCTTTAACAATTTAATAGATCCAATGAAACAATAAAAATGTCTCCATATATGAAGGACTTGGGTGAGATGTACGCATCATTTTAAACGGGATAGTTATATGGCATTGTTCTTTTTAATGCAAATAAATCTAGAACGAAGAAAAAGGACTCTTAACTTTATTTGACAATTTGAGACAACCAATGAAACAATAAGAAGGTCAGCTACATGAAGACTTGTGTGAGAATGTGCGCATCGTTTCGAAAGCGATAGCCATTAAATTACTCCTTTTGATACTAATCAAACTAGGACGAACTAATAGAATTCCTAATCACCTATTTCTTTGACAATTTTAGAGAACCAATGAAACAATAAGAAGGTCTCCCTAAATGAAGTCTTGTGTGAGATGTACGTATCGTTTCGAATGTGATAGTCATCGGATTGCCCCTTTTGATGCCAATCTAACTTGAACGAAGTAATAGAACTCGTAATCACCTCATTCTTTGACAATTTGAGAGAACCTATGAAACAATTAGAAGGTCTCCCTAAATGAAGACTTGTGTAAGGATGTAGGCATCGTTTTGAACGTGATAATCATAGGATTGCTCTTTTGATGCTAATCAAACTAGAACGAAGTTATAGAACTACTAATCACCCCTTTCTTTGACAATTTGACAGAACCAATAAAACAATAAAAAATGTCTCCCTAAATGAAGACTTGTTTGAGATTTGCGCATCGTTTTGAACGTGATAGTCATGAGATTGCTCGTTTTGATGCCAATAAAACTAAAACGAATAAATAGGACTCCTAATCTCCTATTTCTTTGACAATTTGAGACAACCAATGAAAAAAATAATTAGATCTTCCAACATGAAGACTTGTGAGAGATGTACGCATCGTTTTGAACATGATAGCCATGGGATTGCTCCTTTTGATGCTAATTAAACTAGAACGAAGTAATATGACTCCTAGTCACCTCTTTCTTTGACAATTTTAGAGAACCAATGAAACAATTAAAAGGTCTTCATAAAAGAAAACTTGTGTGAGATTTACGTATCGTTTTGAACGCGATAGTCATGGGATTGCTCCTTTTGATGCTAATCAAACTAGAACGTACTAATAGGACTCATAATCACCTTTTTCTTTGACAAATTGAGAGAACCAATGAAACAATAAAAATATCTCCCTAAATGAAGACTTGTGTGAGATGTGCGCATCATTTTGAACGCGATAGTAATGAGATTGCTCCTTTTAATACCAATCAAACTAGAACGAAAAAATAGGACTCGCAACCACCTCATTCTTAGACAATTTGAGAGAACCTATGAAACATTTAGAAGGTCTCCTTAAATGAAGACTTGAGTGAGAAGTACGCATCGTTTTGAATGTGATAGTCATGTGATTGCTCCTTTTGATGCTAATCAAACTAGAACGAAGTAATAGGACTCTTAATCACCTTTTTCTTTAACAATTTAATAGATCCAATGAAACAATAAAAATGTCTCCATATATGAAGGACTTGGGTGAGATGTACGCATCATTTTAAACGGGATAGTTATATGGCATTGTTCTTTTTAATGCAAATAAATCTAGAACGAAGAAAAAGGACTCTTAACTTTATTTGACAATTTGAGACAACCAATGAAACAATAAGAAGGTCAGCTACATGAAGACTTGTGTGAGAATGTGCGCATCGTTTCGAAAGCGATAGCCATTAAATTACTCCTTTTGATACTAATCAAACTAGGACGAACTAATAGAATTCCTAATCACCTATTTCTTTGACAATTTTAGAGAACCAATGAAACAATAAGAAGGTCTCCCTAAATGAAGTCTTGTGTGAGATGTACGTATCGTTTCGAATGTGATAGTCATCGGATTGCCCCTTTTGATGCCAATCTAACTTGAACGAAGTAATAGAACTCGTAATCACCTCATTCTTTGACAATTTGAGAGAACCTATGAAACAATTAGAAGGTCTCCCTAAATGAAGACTTGTGTAAGGATGTACGCATCGTTTTGAACGTGATAATCATAGGATTGCTCCTTTTGATGCTAATCAAACTAGAACGAAGTTATAGAACTACTAATCACCCCTTTCTTTGACAATTTGACAGAACCAATAAAACAATAACAAAATGTCTCCCTAAATGAAGACTTGTTTGAGATTTGCGCATCGTTTTGAACGTGATAGTCATGAGATTGCTCGTTTTGATGCCAATAAAACTAAAACGAATAAATAGGACTCCTAATCTCCTATTTCTTTGACGATTTGAGACAACCAATGAAAAAATAATAGATCTTCCAACATGAAGACTTGTGAGAGATGTACGCATCGTTTTGAACGTGATAGCCATGGGATTGCTCATTTTGATGCTAATTATAACTAGAACGAAGTAATATGACTCCTAATCACCTCTTTCTTTGACAATTTTAGAGAACCAATGAAACAATTAAAAGGTCTTCATAAAAGAAAACTTGTGTGAGATTTACGCATCGTTTTGAACGCGATAGTCATGGGATTGCTACTTTTGATGCTAATCAAACTAGAACGAACTAATAGGACTCATAATCACCCCTTTCTTTGACAAATTGAGAGAACCAATGAAACAATAAAAATATCTCCCAAAATTAAGACTTGTGTTAGATGTGCGCATCATTTTGAACGCGATAGTAATGGTATTGCTCCTTTTAATACCAATCAAATTAGAACGAAAAAATAGGACTCGTAACCACCTCATTCTTAGACAATTTGAGAGAACCTATGAAACAATTAGAAGGTCTACTTAAATGAAGACTTGAATAAAATGTACGCATCGTTTGGAACGTGATAGTCATGAGATTGCTCGTTTTGATGCCAATAAAACTAAAACGAATAATAAGGACTCCTAATCTCCTATTTCTTTGACAATTTGAGATAACCAATGAAAAAAATAAGAAGATCTTCCAACATGAAGACTTGTGAGAGATGTACGCATCGTTTTGAACGTGATAGCCATGGGATTGCTCCTTTTGATGCTAATTAAACTAGAACGAAGTAATATGACTCCTAATCACCTATTTCTTTGACAATTTTAGAGAACCAATGAAACAATTAAAAGGTCTTCATAAAAGAAAACTTGTGTGAGATTTACGCATCGTTTTGAACGCGATAGTCATGGGATTGCTCCTTTTGATGCTAATCAAACTAGAACGAACTAATAGGACTCATAATCACCTCTTTCTTTGACAAATTGAGAGAACCAATGAAACAATAAAAATATCTCCCTAAATGAAGACTTGTGTGAGATGTGCGCATCATTTTGAACGCGATAGTAATGAGATTGCTCCTTTTAATACCAATCAAACTAGAACGAAAAAATAGGACTCGCAACCACCTCATTCTTAGACAATTTGAGAGAACCTATGAAACAATTAGAAGGTCTCCTTAAATGAAGACTTGAGTGAGAAGTACGCATCGTTTTGAACGTGATAGTCATGTGATTGCTCCTTTTGATGCTAATCAAACTAGAACGAAGTAATAGGACTCTTAATCACCTTTTTCTTTAACAATTTAATAGATCCAATGAAACAATAAAAATGTCTCCATATATGAAGGACTTGGGTGAGATGTACGCATCATTTTAAACGGGATAGTTATATGGCATTGCTCTTTTTAATGCAAATAAATCTAGAACGAAGAAAAAGGACTCTTAACTTTATTTGACAATTTGAGACAACCAATGAAACAATAAGAAGGTCAGCTACATGAAGACTTGTGTGAGAATGTGCGCATCGTTTCGAAAGCGATAGCCATTAAATTACTCCTTTTGATACTAATCAAACTAGGACGAACTAATAGAATTCCTAATCACCTATTTCTTTGACAATTTTAGAGAACCAATGAAACAATAAGAAGGTCTCCCTAAATGAAGTCTTGTGTGAGATGTACGTATCGTTTCGAATGTGATAGTCATCGGATTGCCCCTTTTGATGCCAATCTAACTTGAACGAAGTAATAGAACTCGTAATCACCTCATTCTTTGACAATTTGAGAGAACCTATGAAACAATTAGAAGGTCTCCCTAAATGAAGACTTGTGTAAGGATGTAGGCATCGTTTTGAACGTGATAATCATAGGATTGCTCTTTTGATGCTAATCAAACTAGAACGAAGTTATAGAACTACTAATCACCCCTTTCTTTGACAATTTGACAGAACCAATAAAACAATAAAAAAATGTCTCCCTAAATGAAGACTTGTTTGAGATTTGCGCATCGTTTTGAACGTGATAGTCATGAGATTGCTCGTTTTGATGCCAATAAAACTAAAACGAATAAATAGGACTCCTAATCTCCTATTTCTTTGACAATTTGAGACAACCAATGAAAAAAAAAATAGATCTTCCAACATGAAGACTTGTGAGAGATGTACGCATCGTTTTGAACATGATAGCCATGGGATTGCTCCTTTTGATGCTAATTAAACTAGAACGAAGTAATATGACTCCTAGTCACCTCTTTCTTTGACAATTTTAGAGAACCAATGAAACAATTAAAAGGTCTTCATAAAAGAAAACTTGTGTGAGATTTACGCATCGTTTTGAACGCGATAGTCATGGGATTGCTCCTTTTGATGCTAATCAAACTAGAACGAACTAATAGGACTCATAATCACCTCTTTCTTTGACAAATTGAGAGAACCAATGAAACAATAAAAATATCTCCCTAAATGAAGACTTGTGTGAGATGTGCGCATCATTTTGAACGCGATAGTAATGAGATTGCTCCTTTTAATACCAATCAAACTAGAACGAAAAAATAGGACTCGCAACCACCTCATTCTTAGACAATTTGAGAGAACCTATGAAACATTTAGAAGGTCTCCTTAAATGAAGACTTGAGTGAGAAGTACGCATCGTTTTGAATGTGATAGTCATGTGATTGCTCCTTTTGATGCTAATCAAACTAGAACGAAGTAATAGGACTCTTAATCACCTTTTTCTTTAACAATTTAATAGATCCAATGAAACAATAAAAATGTCTCCATATATGAAGGACTTGGGTGAGATGTACGCATCATTTTAAACGGGATAGTTATATGGCATTGCTTCCTTTTAATGCAAATAAATCTAGAACGAAGAAAAAGGACTCTTAACTTTATTTGACAATTTGAGACAACCAATGAAACAATAAGAAGGTCAGCTACATGAAGACTTGTGTGAGAATGTGCGCATCGTTTCGAAAGCGATAGCCATTAAATTACTCCTTTTGATACTAATCAAACTAGGACGAACTAATAGAATTCCTAATCACCTATTTCTTTGACAATTTTAGAGAACCAATGAAACAATAAGAAGGTCTCCCTAAATGAAGTCTTGTGTGAGATGTACGTATCGTTTCGAATGTGATAGTCATCGGATTGCCCCTTTTGATGCCAATCTAACTTGAACGAAGTAATAGAACTCGTAATCACCTCATTCTTTGACAATTTGAGAGAACCTATGAAACAATTAGAAGGTCTCCCTAAATGAAGACTTGTGTAAGGATGTAGGCATCGTTTTGAACGTGATAATCATAGGATTGCTCTTTTGATGCTAATCAAACTAGAACGAAGTTATAGAACTACTAATCACCCCTTTCTTTGACAATTTGACAGAACCAATAAAACAATAAAAAATGTCTCCCTAAATGAAGACTTGTTTGAGATTTGCGCATCGTTTTGAACGTGATAGTCATGAGATTGCTCGTTTTGATGCCAATAAAACTAAAACGAATAAATAGGACTCCTAATCTCCTATTTCTTTGACAATTTGAGACAACCAATGAAAAAAATAATTAGATCTTCCAACATGAAGACTTGTGAGAGATGTACGCATCGTTTTGAACATGATAGCCATGGGATTGCTCCTTTTGATGCTAATTAAACTAGAACGAAGTAATATGACTCCTAGTCACCTCTTTCTTTGACAATTTTAGAGAACCAATGAAACAATTAAAAGGTCTTCATAAAAGAAAACTTGTGTGAGATTTACGCATCGTTTTGAACGCGATAGTCATGGGATTGCTCCTTTTGATGCTAATCAAACTAGAACGTACTAATAGGACTCATAATCACCTTTTTCTTTGACAAATTGAGAGAACCAATGAAACAATAAAATATCTCCCTAAATGAAGACTTGTGTGAGATGTGCGCATCATTTTGAACGCGATAGTAATGAGATTGCTCCTTTTAATACCAATCAAACTAGAACGAAAAAATAGGACTCGCAACCACCTCATTCTTAGACAATTTGAGAGAACCTATGAAACATTTAGAAGGTCTCCTTAAATGAAGACTTGAGTGAGAAGTACGCATCGTTTTGAATGTGATAGTCATGTGATTGCTCCTTTTGATGCTAATCAAACTAGAACGAAGTAATAGGACTCTTAATCACCTTTTTCTTTAACAATTTAATAGATCCAATGAAACAATAAAAATGTCTCCATATATGAAGGACTTGGGTGAGATGTACGCATCATTTTAAACGGGATAGTTATATGGCATTGTTCTTTTTAATGCAAATAAATCTAGAACGAAGAAAAAGGACTCTTAACTTTATTTGACAATTTGAGACAACCAATGAAACAATAAGAAGGTCAGCTACATGAAGACTTGTGTGAGAATGTGCGCATCGTTTCGAAAGCGATAGCCATTAAATTACTCCTTTTGATACTAATCAAACTAGGACGAACTAATAGAATTCCTAATCACCTATTTCTTTGACAATTTTAGAGAACCAATGAAACAATAAGAAGGTCTCCCTAAATGAAGTCTTGTGTGAGATGTACGTATCGTTTCGAATGTGATAGTCATCGGATTGCCCCTTTTGATGCCAATCTAACTTGAACGAAGTAATAGAACTCGTAATCACCTCATTCTTTGACAATTTGAGAGAACCTATGAAACAATTAGAAGGTCTCCCTAAATGAAGACTTGTGTAAGGATGTAGGCATCGTTTTGAACGTGATAATCATAGGATTGCTCTTTTGATGCTAATCAAACTAGAACGAAGTTATAGAACTACTAATCACCCCTTTCTTTGACAATTTGACAGAACCAATAAAACAATAAAAAAATGTCTCCCTAAATGAAGACTTGTTTGAGATTTGCGCATCGTTTTGAACGTGATAGTCATGAGATTGCTCGTTTTGATGCCAATAAAACTAAAACGAATAAATAGGACTCCTAATCTCCTATTTCTTTGACAATTTGAGACAACCAATGAAAAAAATAATTAGATCTTCCAACATGAAGACTTGTGAGAGATGTACGCATCGTTTTGAACATGATAGCCATGGGATTGCTCCTTTTGATGCTAATTAAACTAGAACGAAGTAATATGACTCCTAGTCACCTCTTTCTTTGACAATTTTAGAGAACCAATGAAACAATTAAAAGGTCTTCATAAAAGAAAACTTGTGTGAGATTTACGCTATCGTTTTGAACGCGATAGTCATGGGATTGCTCCTTTTGATGCTAATCAAACTAGAACGTACTAATAGGACTCATAATCACCTCTTTCTTTGACAAATTGAGAGAACCAATGAAACAATAAAAATATCTCCCTAAATGAAGACTTGTGTGAGATGTGCGCATCATTTTGAACGCGATAGTAATGAGATTGCTCCTTTTAATACCAATCAAACTAGAACGAAAAAATAGGACTCGCAACCACCTCATTCTTAGACAATTTGAGAGAACCTATGAAACATTTAGAAGGTCTCCTTAAATGAAGACTTGAGTGAGAAGTACGCATCGTTTTGAATGTGATAGTCATGTGATTGCTCCTTTTGATGCTAATCAAACTAGAACGAAGTAATAGGACTCTTAATCACCTTTTTCTTTAACAATTTAATAGATCCAATGAAACAATAAAAATGTCTCCATATATGAAGGACTTGGGTGAGATGTACGCATCATTTTAAACGGGATAGTTATATGGCATTGCTCTTTTTAATGCAAATAAATCTAGAACGAAGAAAAAGGACTCTTAACTTTATTTGACAATTTGAGACAACCAATGAAATAATAAAAGGTCCGCTACATGAAGACTTGTGTGAGAATGTGCGCATCGTTTCGAAAGCGATAGCCATTAAATTACTCCTTTTGATACTAATCAAACTAGGACGAACTAATAGAATTCCTAATCACCTATTTCTTTGACAATTTTAGAGAACCAATGAAACAATAAGAAGGTCTCCCTAAATGAAGTTTGTGTGAGATGTACGTGTCGTTTCGAATGTGATAGTACATCGGATTGCCCCTTTTGATGCCAATCTACTTGAACGAAGTAATAGAAGTCGTAATCACCTCATTCTTTGACAATTTGGAAGAACCTATGAAACAATTAGAGGTCTCGCTAAATGAAGACTTGGGTAA